>JANAKD010000320.1:0-23282 GCA_027627215.1 Lecanicillium saksenae | reverse complement strand
GGCGTGAAGCGAAAGGTGATGGCGTACTGGTCCTGGTTGCTCGCGTGCGGCTCCGTGTCAAAGTAGGCCGAGGAGGAGGGGGAGCCGCGGGGGAGGCCGTTGTAGCCCTGGATGCGCACGTTGAGGTCAATGTCCGCGTTGGGGCCTGTAATTTTGACCGTCTCGGGCTTGTTGACAGGCACCTCGACGTGCTTGGAGTCGTCGTAGTCGCCACCGGCGGTGATGCGCAGAATGTACTTGTCCGCCATGACGAAAAGTTCCCGTATCTCAATTCAACGCTCAATGATGCGGGAGCGAAATGAGGCTCGGGGACGGGCTGAAATATAAAAGTGCCAGAAACACCAATGGAGTCAGAATGTGTTTTCCACTGTGTGTGAAAATCGTTTCAAGATGACGTTTTACTGCCTCAACAACGTCATGGCGTCCTTCCATCCAAGCTTTTGCGCCAGAGCGGGTAAAAACGGGGTGTGGGCGGCACTGCCGCCAGCGGGATCTACAGCTACCCTATGGCATGACGCATGATGGCGTTTGCATGCGCAAATCTATTATGGCCGTCTTTTATTAACCCATGGCATTGCCTGTGCACCGTGTATTGGTTCAGGATTTTGATATAAATTTTGAGAGCAAGCGATGCAGTCATCCCACGTGGTTTGAACGATGAAATCACTCCGTCTCATGTAGGGCGGAACTTAGCTGCGCACACAAGCCAAATCTTGCAATGGTTGGCAGACTTCAAATCCGTATAAAAATGCCTAGAATTCTAGTTTAATATCCGGGAGACGTTTATTGCTGCGAAAATTAGACCGATGGAGTAGTCCTTACATTTCGCCGCCGTGTTGGCCGTTGGAGCAGCGTCCCTGTCGATCACACGCAGCTCTCGTGACGCGCCACTCATTTCAATCTCACCGCGACAACTACACTACCGAAGCACACTCTGGTTGGTAAGGGTTTCTAAGAAGGCAACTGCCATCCCGAACAGTTTGAAGAAGATAGGAATTAACAAACCACGTAGCAGTTCAAGTTGGCCGCTTTCAACGCCAACTCGCATCTTCCGCGCACAGCCGCGAGTCTTCACTGCTCATCCCACCACATGCCATGATTGGCAACTCGCGGCCCGAATGGGCTCTCATCCAAGTCTCGGTGCTTGTTTTCCGCTTCACGCCTCTTCTCTACATCCTCTCCCTGGTTGCCCTCTACGCCCATTCCACCCTGCGCCCTTCCTCCGCGCTGGCGGCGCACCACACCGCCCAGGCCATCCTCGTCGGGCTTCTCGCCGCCGAGGCGCTCTTCTACGTCTTCCTCYACGCCATGGCCGAGGAGACCCAGGATCCCCTCGAGCTCCGCGCCCAGCTTCTCAACGTTCTTCTCGCCGGCCGTGATACCACTGCCTCTCTTCTCTCTTGGACTATGATGCTTCTCGCCCGCCACCCCGACAAATTTCAGCGCCTCCGCCGTGACATCATCGAGACTTTTGGTGACTACGAGAACCCCCGCAACCTGACTTTCGCCAACCTCAAAGCCTGCACCTACCTCCAGCGCGTCATGACCGAGGTCCNTCCGTCTCTTCCCGCCGCTGCCCATGAACGCCCGCTACGCCACCTGTGACACCAGCCTGCCTCGTGGCGGTGGCCCCGATGCTGAGAGTCCCGTTTACGTCAAGAAGGGCCAGGCTGTTCTCTACAACGCTCACATTCTCCACCGCCGTGTCGACATCTGGGGTCCTGACGCTGGCGAGTTCAACCCTGACCGTTGGGAGGGCCGCAAGGCTGGCTGGGACTACCTTCCCTTCAACGGTGGCCCCCGCATCTGCATTGGCCAACAGTTTGCCCTCACCGAGGCTGGTTATGTCCTGGCCCGACTTCTCCAGCGCTTTGATGGCTTGGAGGAGGTCAACCCCAGCGACAAGGTCTCCTGGGGTCTTACTCTTGTCAGCCAGCCTGGCGAGAGTGTCAAGGTTCGCCTCCACGAGGCTGTTTAAGCTGCACCAGAGCTGCCAACAATGATTTGATTACTGCACATTTTAACGACCAATGTTTCATATACAAAGTTTTTGCTCACTAAAGAGCACTCATTATTTTTTCATTTTTTCTCACTATTGCGAGTACTCATAAATTTTGTTTCTTATCAGAGATAGAGGGGTTCAGATTTTCACATTAGATTAGCGCGTGAATTGCAATTACCACTTCATAAACTGTACTGCCACTTTGTTTCATGTCCGACTCCGCATCTGTGAGCTCTGTTGAGAAGAGCCTCGTCTTCGAGTGCTGCAACTAGACAGCTCCAACCAGCTGTGGATGTACGTTTGGAATCAATCTACGAAACAGCGATGATTACTCAATCAGGTAATGTCTGTCACAGTCTAAATGCGGTAGGCGTCAGGAACATTCGGGACCTACGGGCTATTGCTCTTCTAAGCACAACGACCCATAAAAGTACATGCAGACTGCATTACGTTGCTCGGAATGGCGAAATCCGCGCAAATGCATGGCAATGCCGTGCGCTAGTACAGATCGAAGATCCTAGTTCTCCGATGTGGCTCTGCAGAAGGTATGCCGAATGCAGGCAAGAAGGAAGAGGCGGTGGGGTGACGAAACGGGATAGATATTGAGAGTCACTGAGCTGGGAACAAATGTATGTCAAGAAAGTAGTAAATTATCGTGAGAAGAATAAAGGAATAGTCTATAGAGTTCATAATAAAATTGATATAAAAATCAAACGCCGCCAGCGCCCGCTCATGATCTAAATTAATTCCGCTTCGGTTCCCTGTACATGCTAAAACAAAAGAAAAAGATATAAATCCCTGAGAGCTGTTGCTTTACAGGACCTGACCCTGAGGGCCACCGGGCATGCCATAGCCGTGGTTGATCTTGTCAGTGGCGGCAGCCAGCTGAGAGTCCGAAGGACGGTTGACAATGGTGAGGTAGAGAATATTCTCCTTGATGGAACGCTCAGGACCCATCTCGAGCTCTCTGCGCTTGGTGCGGAACTCGGCGAAGCGGGGCTGGTAGTCACGGTCGATGTACTTGATCTGGCGCTCAGTCTCGCGAGTGCTCTGGCGCTGCTGGGTGACCTGGTCAACACGGTCCTGGTACTCCTTGTACAGTCGCTCCTCCTCCTCAGCCATGCTGGCGAGCTTCTTGCGGCGGCGGGTCTCGGGGTCCTGAGCCAAGGCACCACCAGAGATGAAGCCAAGGAGACCACCGTTGTTCATGGAGGAGTTGGGGTCAAGGAACTTGTTGGAGAAGCCCTTGGTGAGAGGGGTGTTGAGGATGTCACCCTGGTTCTCAGCAGCGTACTTGGCACGAGCACGGCGGTCGAGATAGTCGTTGAAGTTCTCAAAGGCATTCTTGGCCTTCTGCTTGGTAGTGACCTTCTCAACAGGGCTGCGCTCGGGGGAGACCTTGCCACCGTTGGAGAGGTACTCCTTGTGGGAGCGGCGGTCGTCCATGTAGATGAGGGGAGCAACTGCGGAAGGAAGAGAGTTCATGCCATCGGAAGTACCGGAGACGGGGTCCTTGAGCCAGCTCTTCTGGCCACCACCAAACTTGTTGAGGGGGCTGTTGTTGGCCTTCTCGGCGAGGACGGGGTCCTGGCCGATGGGGTCGTACTTCATGATCATGCAGAAGAGACCACGGGGGCCAAAGACTTCATTGTTGTACTTGTCGAGAGTAGAGTTGGTCTTGTGCTTGACAAAGCCCTTGTTGGCGGCGTTGGCACCCAGCTGAACAGCCGTGGCAACGCAAGTGGTGATGATTTCGGGAGTGAAGCCAACACCGAAGGAGACAACCTGGACACCAGCAAGGAACTTATTGCCCTGGACGGCAGTGTTGAACTCATCAAGGAAAGACATGAAGGTGCGCTGGTCAATGCCAGCAGACTCAAGCATGGGGGCATAGGCAGCCATGAAGCCACGCTCTGGCGAGCCAGGGCGCTGCTGTGGGATGACCACGGGGAGAGAAAGAGGACCGGCCGCCATTTGAGGAGATTGAGATCGTCTGTTGTACTGCTGGAGCTGCTGATTGTTGTTGTTGTACTGGTTATCGTAGCCGTTGTCGTAACCGTTGTAACCACGAGGAGGGGGACCCTGAGGCGGGGCGTAGTTATCGTAGCGGCGCTGCGAAGGAGGAGGACCCCGAGGAGGAGCAAAGTCGTAGTTGTCTTGATGACCGTAGCGAGACTTTTCCTGGTAGCGGCGCTTCTCGTCGTAGTAGTCGTCACGATCGTACTGAGAAGGCTGGTTGCGAGAGTACTGAGGAGGAGGCTGCGAGTACTGAGGAGGAGCAGAAGACTGCGCGTAGTATGCAGACTTGGACATTGTGGTAGGCGTGTGTGTGTGTATTATAGGCGGTATCAGAGCTGGTTAGGCTGTGAGATCAGGCTGGACCCGCTCCCTGGCGCTAATGAGATGAAGTAGCGGTGGTGGAGGCAGAGTAGAAGTAAGATGGTAGAGTCAATTCCAAATATTTGAGAAGCGTGAAGCTCAAGATTGTTGATGTGAGAAGGTGTTTGTGATGATGATTTTTTTTCTCGAGATGGAGGGGGAAATCGATCTGTTTAAATGGAGTGATGTGAAATTGCATCGCACAGCCTTGTGAGCGCCTTTTCTGTGTTGGACCGGAATTCAGAGAGCCTTGCGTCACCCCCGGAAACATGACTCCAACACTAACGAGCCCATCTTGCGGTATGGATGGGGCGCTGGCTGTCGCAGGGTCTCTGGACCGGGGTTGGGGATAGCACAGGCGTGGTATGGAGCCAACGAGGCACAGGAGGATCCAAAAGGGAGCTCAGGAGGGGGCGTTGTCCGGATGGCGGCTGCCGAACTCTGTGAATACCGCTTTGGGAACATACCACGCTAGTCCCGATAGGGTATCCACGACGCCGACCGACGACTTTCCCGGATCCCGGATTCGATTGCCTATTTAGGCAACCTCTGTGCACGAATCCCGCTCCAAGCTGTTGTCCGCCCGCCTGTCAGCTTGACCCGTGCAGACCACGCCGGCCGCAAAACGCTGGGGACAAATCATCACGACCTTGCTTATAGTGGTAGTAGATGGATCATTTTACTACCTCATGCGGTAATACTGAAACTGACCAGCCTAAACGACAAGAAGGAGAAAAAAGTTAAATACATCTGACTTTCCAGAGTTTTGGAAAAGAAATCTATCATCATCAACAACAACTACAACTCCAACAAAGCCTCGACACAAAGCATCACAAAAACACACTTTATACTTTACTTTTAATAGTTTATCAACTCTAAATCCTTCAAAATGGCTGCTCCCGCTGAGAAAACCGTCCTTGACCTTAACGGCAACTGGATCATGGTAAGGCCAACAACGAGTTCACTAGTCCTGGCGACTAACGACAACTTGTAACATGACTAACGAATTCTCCCGCTCTTCTAGAACGCCAAGATGTCCGACTCCTCTGATGCCGTCCTCAAGGCCCAGGGTGTCAACTGGTTGATGCGCAAGGTCATTACCATGGCCACCGTCACCCTCATTGTCACACAGACCAAGGATGCTTCTGGCAACATCCTCCTTGACATCGAGAACAAGCCCTCTGGTGGCATGCCCGGTGCCATTGAGAAGCGTGTTCTCAACTGGGAGCCTGTTGAGCTGAACCATACCCTTTTCGGTAACATTCGCGGTCGCTCTCGCGTCGCCAAGATCTCGGAGCTCGAGGACGAGTGGCTCAAGGGCGGCTGGGAGGAGGGCACCGAGGAGCTGCTCCACTTCAAGACCGAGCACCTCGACTCCAAGGGTGTCGTTACCCAACAGGTCCTTGGCTTCGTCCAGGTCGAGGGTGTCAGATACCAGGCCCGTCGCGTGCTTGTCACCACCGAGGGCTCTGACAAGAACGTCGAGATCACCATCATCTACGACTACCTTGGCACTGGCGAGGTCTCCCAGTAAAAGGAACGACTCTTCTTTGTTTACATATTCACGGCATAAACACAACCAATAGTTACGATATAGAGCGATTTTTTCATTATTTCTGTCTTAGTTCTTTAGTTTTACTGTATCCAGTTGCCGGGTTCACCCGCACTTAGAATGAATGTCACATACTCTCGAGACTCCACCCTCGAACTCCGTTCCCGCGCGATGACGAAGCTTTTTCAGACCCATGTCTCACTGCACGATTCTAGCATCGATCTAATCCACTAGAACATGCAATAGATCAAGCCATATGCGTGGGAAGCGGTGCGAGTCCAGGCGAGGCAGTCTGCGGGTGCCTCGCACTAACGGCAGCGCTGCCGAATCCCGTTCGTACAAGGCGATTTGCTTCTGGAATCCCTGTCTGCCCTGAGAAAGTGGACCCATGGTTACGAATCCTTATGACCTTTTCGGCCCGCGGAGAGAATTTTGCGTCGACTTTTGCGCTGGAGATCCGGGATTGCACGTACTCAGCCACCAGCGTCGTCAACAACCGCGACGATGCATGCAACAGTGTTACACCAGAAGCCGGTATTCGGTGACGCCTTCACTCACCGCTACTAATTTCCGATTGATTTATATTTATATAAAGCAAGACGTCTTTGCACAAAGTGGAAGTTGACAATGCCAGAGTCATTGTGGGATGCAGGTAGCCGAGACTTCGGTACAAGATCTAAGCCTGCAAAGCTTCACGACAGAATAACCCCGAATACTACGATTTCCCTATTCTGAATCAATTGTCTTTACTACATTGCCTTCAACTGTTCTTTTACCACTCCGCGCTCATCATCGAATTTGAGCCTCCAAGTTTCATCAAAGTTTTCTAGATTCGATCCAATTACAGTCACAAACAAGGTAAAGAAGAAATATTGAGCCCTAATGATTTGTATTTATACTATCATTTTTATATAACAAAAAGGAAAAAGAAATGCATAATGCCATGCAATCGTGAAAAGTCAGAAAATCTATGACGCTTTGATACAGAAAGAAAGAAAGAAAGGAAAAAAGAGGTGTGTGTAAATAGGCAATTTATGCCTCATGGTGACAATCTGAGTAGAAGTGAAATTTGTTCGTAGAGGGTAAATTGTTTACCGCTCAAGGAAGCCCATGTTCTTGCCCTCAGCATCCTGCAAGGACATCTTCATGGTGGAGAACTGGTATCTGAAACCCGCAATCTTAGCCTTGCCAACCCAAACGTGGGCAGGGATCAGAGGGCGGTCAGTGTTCTTGTACTCGTCAAGCGAGTCAATCTTCTTAATCACTTCACCAATATCCATGCGGACAGAGCTGTAGTGGGAGTGCTTGCTGAAAGTGTTGTCGGTAGAAACCAGAGCTGACATGGCCAGATCAACGACGTCGTCCGAGAGACGGTCGGCGGGGATCAGGTCGTAGTAACCGCGCCATGTGTCAGGGTTAGGCAGCTCAGGCATCTTGGCAGCAACGTCGACGAACTCCTGGAGAATGCTGTCGAGTTCCTCACCCTGTGCGGTGCGGCCCTCAGGGACAGGAAGCTGTCGGTGGACGTGGACAGGGAGGTTGAGCTTGTCAGCGAAGCGCTGGAGGAACTGCTCACTGGCCCACTTGGAAGCGACGTAGCCGTTAGAGCCATCAGTGGAAGGCTCAATACCGGCATCTTCACTACCAGACATGAAGTGGAAGGGAACGACCTTGTTGGAGTCGCGGAGGGCAATGGCAGCCATCAGAGCAAGCTCCTTGGTGGACTGCACGTTGGGAGCGCGAACCATGTCGTAAGCACTCCAGAAGGAACGGTTGGCACCGCTGTGCACAATCATGTCAGCCTTCTTGGAGAGGGTCTCGAACTCAGCCTCAGAGAGACCAAGGCGAGGCTCAGAGAGATCACCAGGGTGGAGCTGGACCTTGTCGGTGGAGGCAATGAGAGCCTTCATCTTCTGGCGGGAGGGGCTATCCATCTCGATGTTGCGAACGGCCACGCAGTGGATGGCGGAAACGTTCTTGTCTTCGATCAGGCGCTGGAGGAGGTGGCGACCAATGAAACCGGAAACACCAGTGAGGATAACAGTGAGGTCAGAAGTCTTGGGGCGAGTAGTGTTGGCGTTGACAGGAGCGACGCTGAGCATCTCCTCGCTAAGAGCGGTCTCGACATCCCAGTTGATCTCCTGGTTGGAAAGGAGCTCATCGAGAGTGTTGCCGAGACCAGAGAGAGTAGGAGCCTCCATGATCTTGATGAGGGGAACAAAGACACCATAGATCTCACGGAGGCGGGACTGGAGGCGGACAGTCAGGAGAGAGTTACCACCAAGGACGAAAAAGTCGCTGGAGCCGTTGAGGGTGGTGTTCTGAATTATGGATTCAGGAAGGATCTCAACCCAGATATCTCGGATAGTCTTGGAGGTTTCCGAGAGCTCAGTGTTAGAGGCGCTGTCAGTGGAGGAAGTGCGGAGAGGGAGAGTGGCAATGGCAAGGCGGTTGACCTTGTTGTGCGAGTTGACGGGGATGTTGGTGATGGGGACCATCATGTTGGGGCGCATGTACTGAGGCAGAGGCAGCTTGGGGATGAGCTTGGACAGGTAAGCGTCCTGCTTCTCGGCGGGGTAGCCATCAGCAAACTCAGCAAAGGCAACGAGGTAGCTGGCCGGGCCATCGCCGCGGACGTTGGCGACAGCACGGGTAAGAACACCCTCAGAGGCGTGGACAATGGTAGACTCAATGTCCTCAAGCTCGATACGGAAACCACGGAGCTTGATCTGAGTATCACCACTGATACGGCCCTGGACGACAAGAGTACCATCTTCAGTCATGTAACCCTTGTCACCAGTCTTGTAGGCACGGTTCCAGCCCTTGGCCGTGTGAGCCTCAGTAGCGAACTTGTCAGTGATGAACTTCTCGTTGGTGAGCTCGGCGTTCTTGTAGTATCCAACAGCAACACCGGCACCACCAATCAGGATCTCACCCTGGATACCAGTGGGGACAACGTTGTTCTTCTTGTCAATGATGTAGAAGGAGTAGTTGGGTAGAGAAGGACCAGCGGGGATGAGAGTGCCCTTGCCAGGGTACTCAATAGGGTGGCGAGTGGCCCAGACACTGGCCTCAGCGGGACCATAGTTGTTGCGGATCATGAGCTCGGGGAGCTTCAGGTTGGCGAAGGAGTCACGGAGAGTGCTGTTCCAGCCCTCACCACCAACGTTGGCGATGCGCCAGTTGGTGGCCTTGGAGAGGGCGTCACAAGCAAAGCCAATCCAGTTGGAGTACTCAGATGGAGTGGCGGTAGTGTAGTTGATGTTGTTGTTAACGATGACCTTGGCAATCAGCTCAGGGCTGGTACGCTCCTCCTCTGAGGCGACGTAGAGAGTACCACCGTTGATGAAGGCAGTCATGATCTGGTCCAGAGAGATATCGAAAGAGTAGGCACTCTGCTGGAGGACCTTGGCGCTACCGAGCTTCCAACCCTGGCTGTCACCCTCGAAGAGGTTGACAAGGCTGGAGTGGCGGACCTCGATGCACTTGGGGACACCGGTAGAGCCAGAGCTGGAAACGATGATGGCAGAGGAGTTGCCGGTGGACAGGTTAGGGCGGTGGGCGACAGTGGCATCCTTCTTGCGGATGTCGTTGATGTTCAGGATGGCGGCACCAGCGGGAGCAGCAAGGGCGGCAACATCCTTGGCGTTGGCGTCGTCGTGAATAATGGCCTGGGGCTCAACAACGCCGACAGTGGAGGCAAGACGGGGAACACCGTTGCGGGGGTCAAGGGGAACGTAGACAGCACCGGCGCGCCAGACAGCGAGGAGAGAGCTGATCCAGAGGCTGGAAGGCTGCTGGAAGATACCGACCTTGTCACCAGGCTTGACACCACCGTCGATGAGCTCGTGGGTGATCTGATCCATGAGGCGGTTCATGGACTTGTAGGTGAAGCTGTTAGAAGCATCGACAAGAGCAGAGCTCTTGGAGAACTGAGCAGACATCTCATCAATCTTCTTGGAGAGAGTCTCGGGCCACTGGTTGTCGAACTGAAGACCCTGACCAACCTTGACGGCGGCCTGGACATCCTCAGGGCGGTACAGAGGAGCGGACTCGACGGAGGAGGTAGCGCTGTTGGCGAAGTGGTTGAGGAGGTGCATATAGCTCTCCATCATGGCCTCAGTATGCTTGGTGTTGTAGAGGGCCTTCTGGGTCTGCCACTTGATCTTGATATCAGCCATGGCGTAGTCAGTGACATCAAGGACAACATCGTAGGCAGTAGCGCCGAAGTTCTGCTCGCCCTCAGCGTTAGACTCCAGCATAGGAGGAGTCTTGACAGCCAGCTGACGGTAGTCAAGGAAGGCTTGGAACAGAGGGCTAGTAGAGGAAGAGCGGGGGAGGTTGAGCTCCTCGAGGAGGAGGTCGAAAGGAAGCTTGGAGTGGGCCAGGCTGTTGTAAGCAGTCTGCTTAGCAGCAGCAAGGACGCTGGAGAAAGGAGCCTTTCCGTTCAGGGCGCTGAAGCGGAGAGGAACAAGGTTGAGGAGGAAACCAATGGTGGACAGGGTCTTGATGTCGCTGCGGTTGGCATCAGCGATACCAATACAGAGATCATCGACCTCGAGCCACTTGGAAAGGAAGATCTGGAAGGTGGCGAGGAAGAAGTGGAAAGTGGTGCAGCGGTTCTGGCGGCAGAGGTTGCGGATCTTCTGGGCCATAGCGGCGTCCAGGCTGATCTCAACTTCCTCGTGCTCGTACTTGACAAGAGGCATGCGGTTGCCAACACCAGTGAAGGGGAAAAGAGGGAGAGGGTCAGGGATGGTGGCGAAGGCCTTCTTCCAGAAAGCAATGTCGTTGCGCATGCGACCTGCCTCGACATCGCGACGCTGCTGGATAGCAAAGTCGGTGAACTGAGCAGGGATCTGAGGAACGGGCTTGCCCTGGTACATCATGTCGAGATCGCGGATCATCAGGTTGAAGGAGAAACCGTCCATGGCGATGTGGTGAACAGCGAAGATGAAGACGTGGTCGGTCTCAGAGAGCGAAAGGAGACGCATGCGGATAACCTCACCACGCTCAATGTCAAAGTTGTAGCCCATCATGTCCTGGTAGGCCTTCTCAGCCTGGCTGATCTCCTGGATCTTCTCAACCTCGAGGCGGAGAAGAGAGTCGGACATGACACCCATGCGGGGCTCACCCTTCTCAGAGACAAAGAAGGCAGTGCGCAGAGACTCGTGACGGGCACCAAGCTTGCGGACAGCCTCCTGGAGACGGGTGGAATCAATCTTGCCGTTGAGGCGGGTCTGAACAAGGACGTTGAAGCAGGTGGAATCCTCGAGGTACTGGCGAAGGAACCAGAAGCGAGAGCAGCCGTAGGTCATCTTCTCCTCGCGGACGAACTGCTGCTTGGGAACGACAGCAACGGTGGGCTCGGGAGCAGCGACAACTTCCTTGGTGGTAGGCTTGGCAGCGGGAGCGGGAGTAGTCTCAACAGAGGTAGCACTCTCACGCTCATCGCTGGAGGAAGCAGAGTCGCCGCTAGAAGTGTCAGCGGCGGGGGCAGGGGCGGCAACCTCGGCAGCAGCCTCAGGCTTGGCCTCAGCATCGGAAGAGCCACCGCTGATGTTAGGGCAGATATCAGAAGACATGTTGGCGACAGTGTCCTCAACCAGGTCGGCGAGGGTGGCACCACCAAGAATCTTGATAACAGGGATGTCGTGCTCGAACTCGTTGGAGAACCAAGAGCGGAGATCGACAGCGACGAGAGAGTCGACACCCATCTCGACAATAGCAACATCGGAGTGAACACTCTCAGTAGGAGGAAGGTCAAGCTTCTTGCCAAGCATGGCCATAAGGGCGTTCAGGATGATGTTGAAGGCTTCCTTCTCGGTGGTGGCCTCGAGGAGCTGGGCCTTGGTGGAAAGAGCGCTGTCGCCACCCTTGTCACCACCATCACGAGAAGTACGGTCAATGACATAGTGAGAGAACTTGGGGTCAACAACCCACTTGGGAGGGTTCTTCTCGGTCTTGTTGACGAATCGGAGACCGGCAGAGACTTCAGGGTCACGGCCAGAGTCAGCGGCACCAGCCATAACGGACTCAGCAAAGAAGTACTTGTAGTCAAGCTCAGACATGATACCATATCCGAGAATGTCAAGCTTGCCGAGAATACCGTGGTCGGTGCGAGTGATGTAACCGATACCGCTGATACCACCCAAGTTCATGACAGAGGCGTTGAGGCCACGAGCGCGACGGCCGTGGACCAAGCTGACCATGAAACCGTTACCGGCAGCATAAGAAGTCTGACCAATGTTACCAGTAACGTAGACAAGGGAAGAGTAGAGGATGAAGAAGTCCAGGTTGACATTGTAGAAGAGGTCGTCGAGGAAAACGGAACCAGCGACCTTGGGGCCAAGGGCTTCGTTCATGGTATCGCAGCTGGACTCCATGAAGAGACCATCGCGCATAATCAGAGCACCGTTGGCGACACCAGCAATCGGAGGCATGGTGTCATGGATATCATCATGAACCTTCTGGAGACTGGCACGGCTGGTGATATCAAGAGGGAAAGCCTTGACAACAGCACCGTACATCTTGCTCACCTTCTCGAGCCAGCGCTTGTCAACGTTAGGGCGACGAGAAGACAGGGCAAAGAAACGGGCACCACGCTCCATCATGTACTCGCAAGTAGACAGACCCAGAGAACCAGTCATACCAATGAGGAAGTAAGTGCGGTCGGGGCGGAAGTTGACCTCCTCCATGGCGAGAGTAACGTTGGCAGGGAAAGGAGTAGCATCAGTCCAGTCAACAGTGGTGAGAGTCTCAGCAAGGTCGGCGTCACCGGCAATCTGCTGGACGCGCGTGTTGGCAACAGTGTCGAAAGGAACGGAGCTGCGCTCGGCGGTGGCAGTGGCGTAGGCGTTCTCGAGAGCAGAGCTGACTTGCTCCTCGGAGCTGTCCGAGTAGAGGATAGAGCGGGAAGGCAGGAAGTCACCAAGCTCGTACTTGCGGGTACCGAAAGGAAGACCCTCAGTAAGATGCTCAACAACATCGCGGCGAGCCTCGGTGCTGGAGAAGTCAACAAAGACAGCAGTGTTGGCAGCGGTGATCTGGCGCATGTCACGGTCCGTGCTGTAAGCGTGGATGTGCTTCCACTGAGCTTGAAGAGCGGCCTTTCTGCGAGTGGTGGTGAAGAGCAGCTGGACACCAGTGTTGGCAGAACGCTCAGTCAGGAGCTTGGCAAGAACCGTGGGAGGCTCGTGGAGGACAATGCGATCACCAGCAGTGACCTTGCCAAGTAGGTCGGAAGCAAGCATGTTGCAGGCGATGGCCATGAGAAGGCTGCGCTCCTGGCCCTCGGGAACGTCAACAGGGAGAAGACGGGATTTGGGCAGAGTGAGGGAAGACTGGTTCTTCTCGGAGAAGGCAACAACGGTAGAGCCGGTCTCGGCTTCCTTACCGACACTGAGGTGCATGAAACCAAGGTTCTCAACCTTGATAGCAGAGGACAGGGACTGGTGGACAGTGACAGTGCTATTGGGAATGCCCTCAATCTCAACAGTGGCCTTAGGAGACAGGCGGAACTGCTGAAGCTGCTTCTCGGGGGTGAGAGCAACAACTTGGTCCTTGGTGGAGACGTCAGTGACAACACGGCGGCGCAGAGCGTTGTAACCAGCGTTGAGAGTGTTCTCAGCATCGTAGCGCATGATCCAGAGCTTGTCATCCTTGAGCATGTACTCACGCTCGACAGTCCAGAGAGGGTCATAGGCGGGAACCTTGTCCTTCCAGGTGTCGGAGATGTGCAGGCGCATGAGAGACTCGACCATGGTCAAGGCGTGCTGCTCGGGCTTCAGCTGACCCTCGACGTTGAACATCTGGGCGTGAAGGTGGGGAATTTCAACGAGCAAGCAGCGGACAACACCCTTCATGACGTTGGCATAAGGGGCATCGCCGTTGGCACCCTGGGTAGCCCAGAGGATGTAGCGGGAGCGGAAGAAGAGGGTCTTGAGGGCCTCCCACTTGGTCTCAGTCAGGTTCTCGAAGAAGGGATCGTCAAGCTCAGTAAGAGAGATAATGTAAGGACGAGTAGCCAGCATCGAGGCATCGAGGTCGTTGATGGAGCGGATGGTGTCGATGTTCTTGGCATACGGAGCGAGAGACTTCTTCATGGTCTCGAGCATGCGAGAAACCTGGAAGCGCTGGCCACCAATGAGGAGAACGTTCTCAAGGTCGACCTTGCTGGACTGCAGTGGCTCACGGATGTTGAGGATCTGCTGGTCAACAGCCTGAGAGACGAAGACGGTAAAGGGGCTGGCAGAGTCGGGGGTGACAGTGTCGATGCCAGAGAAGCCAGCAGTGCGGAAGATGTTGTCGTACTCGCCGAGGTCAGCGACGAGAGAAGCAGTGCTGCTAATCTCCTCAGGCTGGAGAGCAACGCTGGCAACAGTCAGAGCAACTTGAGCGGACTCGGAGTTGGTGATCTGCTGAGCCAGAAGATAACCACCGGGGCGGACGAGAGAGCGGAGCTTCTGCATGCCCTCACCGTTGTCCTTGATGGCGTGGAAACCGTTGCCAGCAATGACAAGGTCGTAGGCGCCAGCGAAGAAGCCCTGCTCCTCAAGATCTTCAGAGAAGTCAATGGTCTTGGTGGAGATGGCAGGGTACTGCTTGGAAAGCTCAGCGAAGTGCTCGTCAGTGGCTCCAGTGCATGTATAGGCGGAGAAAAGAGCGCCAATCTTGTCCATGACAGTCTTGGTGACGCTGCCAGAGCCGCTGGAGAGATCCAGAATGTTCATGTGAGGGTAGCGGCGGACAATCTGCTGGGCGAGAACACCAAGGGCCTCGCGAGCCTCGGCAGCACCGAGGGAAGTCTCGTAGAAGGTGTTGAGAAGGGTAGCGGCATCACCTCCCTGGGGAAGCTCGCCCTTCTCAATACCGGCACCGATGGTCTTCAGAATATCGAAGTTCACCTTGTAGGCGGAGTTGTCCTGGACAGCGACATCAGCCTGCTCGATAGCGGGAAGAGAAGCCTTCTTGCCAAGGTTGGCAAGGACGGTCTGGGCCCAGCTCTTGAGCTGGTCAGTCTCGTGGCTAGAGGACTGGAGGACGTTGCGAAGGTAAGAGACGGCAAGGCGGTCGAGCTGAGACTTCTCGCCCTCCTGAGTAGAAGAGATGCGCAGGACAGTGGCGAAGGAATCAGCATCGGGAAGGCTGAGCCAGCGGTTGGTCTGACCGAAGAAGGGACGGTCATCCTTGGCGGTGGGAGGAGAGACAGGGCTGACCTCGAGACCCTCAACTTGGCAAAGAGAGTAGTCGCTGTGAACGGGGAAGATATCGACACAGCCAGAGAAGGTACCGTCGTCGGCACGGTTGGAAGTGGCAGAGAAGCGAACCTTCTCGTTCACGCCACCATTCATGGGGCAGACAACGGGGTTGATGGTGACTCGGCGAATGGTGGTAGGGATGTGCAGAGCCCAGAGAGCACCGTCACCAGGGAAAGAGATGGCGGCGAAGATGGCCTGGAAAGCAACATCGAGAGTAGAGGGGTGGAGGAGGAACTGGTCAATGGGGTCGTTGGTCAGGGACTCAGGAACCGTGGTGGTGATGACACCCTGAGCGAGGTCAGTGGTTCTGCGGAGGGAGGTGATACCCTTGAACATGTCGGCATAGTTGTAGCCGATGTTGGCAAGGTAAGCATAGAAGAGCTCAGAGTCGACGTCAAGCATGCCAAGACCCTCCTCCTTTGGGTACTCAACAAGGGCGGAGGAGGAAGGAGTGCCGTAGGTCATGATAACATCACCGCTGGCAATGGAGACGAAGTTGTCAGACTGCTTCTGGAGACAGGCGTCGCAAGCGAAGCGAGCAGTCAGGACGGAGCTGCCCTCACCAGTCTCGGTGATGGTGACATTGGACAGTGTGAAGAGAGTCTCAATGCCCTTGTCCTCGCTAATAGCCAGAGCACGGTGGATGGCAGAGTCCTTCAGCTCAATGGCCTGGATGGCTTCAGCGCGGCCAGCGATGCGGGCAGCCTCAACAGCCATGACAAGGAAACCGGCGGCGGGGAACAGAGTCTGGCCCTGGATGTTGTGTCCCTGGAGCCAGGGAATCTCACCAGAGTGGATGTAGTTGCGCCAGCGGAGTTCGCGCTCGTTGGTGGTGTCGGTGCGGGTACCAAGGAGGACGTGGGCAGGGTCATCACGGAGACGGTTGACACGGGACTTACGGGCCTCATACCAGAAGAGACGCTCATGGTTGAAGGGGTAGCTGGGAAGGTTGAGCATGGTCTCGGGGGTAGAGTCGGCGAAGAGGCCGTAGTAGGCCTTCCAGTCCGCAGAAGAGCGGCCGAACTGGGCCCAGAGGTAGGCGAAGCAGGAGGCCATGGCGGTGACGTCGTTCTGGCCACGAGCGAGGGTGCCAGTGTAAGGGATGTTAGACTTGATAGTCTCCTCAATGACGGTGGAGGCAGGGCCCTTGAGAGCGGCGTGGGGACCGACCTCGATGGCCTGGGTAAGCTTGGGCTCAGAGTTGTTCAGAGCAGAGCCCAGAGCAGTAGCGAACAGAACAATGTTGACCATGTTGTCGACCCAGTACTGGTGCTTGAGAGCATCGCAAGGCTCCATGACCTTGCCATCGTACACGGACGAGTACCACTTGGTGCGGCCAGATGGGGTCATGATGTTGATCTTGCAAGCATCAAGAGCCTCATAGTACTTCTTGGAGCAAGGAATCATGTGGTGAGAGTGGTAGGCAGTATCAACCTTGAGCTGACGGTTGAACATCTTCTCATCCTCAAGAACCTCCTTGACCTCCTCAATGGCATCCAAGTCACCGGAGAGGGTGACGGAAGAAGACGAGTTGTAAGCAGCAACGCTGACACGGCCCTCAAAGGCAGGAAGCTCGCAAAGCTCACGAGCGTCCTCCAGAGTGGTACCAGCAGCCAACATGCCACCGCGCTGACCCTCAGGGCCACGAGCCAGATAAGCATAACGACCACGGTAGTAGGCGATGCGAATGGCGTCAGTAGCGTTGATGAAGCCAGAGGCATATGCGGCGCCGATCTCACCACTGGAGTGACCAACGACACTGTCAAATTCAATGCCGGCCACCTTGAGCATCTCGACCAGCATAACCTGGACGGCGGTGCAGAGAGGCTGAGACAACTCACCCTCGGTGATGCGCGACTTGGAGGGATCGGCCATCATCTGCTCCTTCAGGGACCAGGATGGGCGATCACCCTCAGGAAGCTCACCCAGGGACTTCTCAAGTTTGTCGATGATGTTCTCGGCAAACTTGGAGGATGAAATGAGATCTCTACCCATGGTAGCCCACTGCGCACCCTGACCAGTGAAGACACCGAGAAGGTTCTTCTTGGCCGAGGTACCACGGGTTACGTTGGAAGAGTTTCCAGACTGCTGGTCCTCCACAGACTTCTGCAGCTTGGTGACGAGCTCATCCTGAGTCTGAGCCGCAACCGAGCTGCGGTAGGTGAAGGTAGAGCGGCGGTCGTGCAGGGTCCAAGCCAACTTACCGATATCAACCTCGGAGTTCTCAGTGAGATACTCGAGGTAGTTAGCCATCAAAGCGGTCAGCGACTTCTCAGACGTAGCAGAGAAGGTCAGGGCCAGTGGGTTGGCGACAGCGGGAGCCGCCTGAGTAAGCGCCTTTGGCGCCTCTGGCACGTAAGCCTCAATGATGGCGTGGGCGTTGGTACCACCGAAACCGAAACTGTTGATACTAGCGCGGGGAACCGAGCCAGGAGCAATCTTAGGCCAGCTCTGAGCAGCGGTAGCAATCTGAAGCTTTCCATAGTAGGGAGTGATCTCAGGGTTGAGGGTGTTGAAGTGCATGTTGGGAGGAATGGTCTTGTTCTGAATAGCAAGGGAGGCCTTCATGACACCGGCAATACCGGCGGTACCCTCAGTGTGACCAATGATGGTCTTGATAGAACCGACCCAGAGGGTGTCGTGCTTGTCATCCGACTCAGGGAAGAAAGCCTTGTAGATAGCCTTGGACTCGACACCGTCACCAGCCTTGGTACCAGTACCGTGGGCCTCGAAGTACTGGGGGCGATCCTCGGGCTTGGACAGGTCGAGGCCAGCACGAGCATAGGTCTCGTGAATGAGGCGAGTCTGAGCCTCCTGGCTAGGCATGGTGATACCAGGAGTGTGACCATCCTGGTTGACACCAGTCTCGCGGATGATGCACTCGATGTTGTCACCATCGCGGATAGCGTCAGAGAGACGCTTCATGACAACGGCGGCGATACCCTCACCACGGGCATAACCGTCAGCGTTGGCATCCCACATCTGGGAGTGGCCGGTGGGCGACAACATGTTGAGGTTGGACTCAGCAATGAACATGTTCGGGGAGAAGATTAGGTTGGCACCAGCGGCGATGGCAACGGGGGCAGTGCCGCTGCGCAGGACCTGCACACCCTGGTGAAGGGCAACCAGAGACGAAGAGCAGGCGGTATCGATGGTCATCGAAGGGCCTCTCCAGTCAAAGATGAAGGAAACACGGTTGGACAGGATACTGCGAGCAGTACCAGTAGCGGCATAAGTGGGAATGGACTCTTGGTCGACGTAGCAAATGTTGCCGTAATCGTCACACATGACACCAACGTAAACAGCAGTGTTGGTTCCGCGAAGGTTCTCAAGAACCAGACCGGAAGTCTCAACGGCATCGTAGACGGTCTCGAGGATCATGCGCTGCTGGGGATCGATGGACTCGGCCTCACCAGGAGGGATGTTGAAGAACTGAGCGTCGAACAGACGGGGATCCTCAGTAAGGAGGTACGAGTGCTGGACGTTACTAGCACCGTGGTAGTGACCATCCTTGTTGTAGAAACCAGCGGACTGGAAACGATCGATGTTACGCGAAACCTCACGGGGCTGCTTCAGAAGCTCCCAGAGCTTCGAAGGAGAAGTGGAGTCGCCGGGGAAACGGCAGGCGTTGCCAATGATGGCGATGGGCTCGTTCTGGTGAGAAGACATTGTGTAGATCGTAAAACGTTTGTTGTAGAAGAGTGGGCTCGTTCGTAGTTCAAGGTGGTGTGATAGTTCGTTGGTATGTTGGTATTGTTGGTATTGTTGATATTGTTGATCGCGTTTGTGGTTTGAATGTATGTATGTTTGAAAAGACAAATATGTTATAATGAAGAGAATAGTATAAACAAAAAGTCGATGGTATGATTGTAGGTAGCAAAAAGAGAAATAGGGCTCGAATTTCTCAGTTTGATAGATACAAATCAATGGAAGGGGAGGAGGAAAGTGAAGAGGGTTACCACGGAGAGGAAAGGTGACTTTGATGGTTTGAGACAGAAGCTGAGGAAGCAGCCAAGCGATGGTCTTTATGTTATGTGAAGCTGCCCTGCGAGCGTAGTAGGGAGACACATACTGAAAGCCTCCGGATGAGCGGCCCATACCAAATGCTTTGGTAAGATACTAGACGTATAAGCGCATGTTGACCAGGGTTGCCCCGTCGCGGGAGGTGGGTGGCAAGGGACAGGGCCTTCCTCCATGTGGTAGTGTGGTAGGGCAGGCACAGGCAACGATGGCGATGGACTCACAATCCGCTATCCTTGTTACAGCCTCGCCGTGCAGCTCTTCTGGGTCCATAATTTGGCATGAGGAGCTCCATAGTCGAGGAGCTGATTGATGAAACAGGTAAGGCTCCTGCAGGGCATCTAGTGCTGGTGCAAGGTTGGTTGTTGAGTGTGGTGCTTTGGAGAGCAATAGATGTCATACTATTCCGAAATAATCTGACGAGATGAACTATTCCGGCCTAGGTCTGATGGGAGACTATGGCACTCCTACCTTTGGGTGTGCGGGAGTGGTTGGGCCTTTTGCTGCCGGGGCGCTGATTGGTCGTGAGCATCCATAATCATGGTGCCGAAGCCGTTTTACGGAGCTTTGTAGGGCCAGCTTCATGGACAAAGCTTACACGACATGGGGAATGGGGGAACGAAGAGGTGGAGGTGCAGGTGAAAACGTGCTGAGAATGTGGGAGGGTAGCATCAGCCCGTCGCAAAGCGGCAGATTGTCTTACATGGAGCTGCAGCTGTATGGGTGTGCCATCTCTTGGCTCACAAACCTTCTCCCGGGTGAGTGGTGGCCAACGCAAAGATTGGATCGAGGGTGGAGCTGTTGACGGCGTGGCGGGATGAGAAAGAAGGGGACTAGACGAGCAACAGGTTCGTGGGAAGAGCAAAGCAAGGAGAGGACGGGGGTGCAGTTTGTCAGCCAAGGTGTGGGCGAGAACCGTGGTGGTGTGGCGGCCGTTTGGGCTGGTCGGGGCCCAAGAATAGCACGGCTGAGACGCACAGAAGGATGAAAAGAAAATTCCATGGGCCGTACATGTGCAGCTAGCGACAGTAGTCCCATGCACAAATCGATATCTTGTGCAGGCTTGCGGGTGTAGGAGACGATGCGGTGGCTTGGGTGGGAACAAGCGGGGGAAGCCTATTGGCCCAGAGCACCTCGAAGGTGACGTATCCGGTATTTGATCCCGTATTAGATCATGAGGGCGTCCTGGTTACCACGATTGGCAATCGGAGAGGCTTAAGTCAGCGATGCTGATGGTGTTACCGGGGTGAAGGGATGTCGCTTACCTTGGATGGGGCCGGGCGCGAGAGCCAGATAGTGTACACTATTAAGGGTCGTAAAGGAGGGGGCGTGGCGCGCGTGGATGACAACCCCAGATCTATGGACCGATCTGCTGCCCTGGTCAGTCTCCTCTTAGTGGCAGACAGGTATGGCGCAACCAAGCTTGTAGATTACAATCCGAATTGCTCACCCGCAAGGCAATGGAGTTGTAAGTCATGGCTATCATATGTAGACTGAAAGGGAGTTCTCAACTTCATCTTGCTCTATTTTCTTTTTTTTTCATTTAATTTAAAATATGCTTTTTACCGATGTTAACAGCGTAAACAATCCAATCAAGAGGCGAGCTGTGTACTCCCACCCCTGCCAATGTGGAGGGAATGCGCCTTCCCGCCCATCCCACCCGGCATAAGACGGCACGTTGAGTGACAGGGGTATCGGGGCGTCTCCTTCTCCGGGCCAAGGGCAGAGATGGCCAAGATGGCAAACTCGGGAAGATGGGGATTCTTGGCCTGTGCGAGAATCTTGTGCAGAGACGTGCACGTTCAAAGGTGTGCTACACCCCTGGATTGTGCATGCTAGCCACGCCGAGGGGCATGTCAATTTCGGCCCCTAGACTTAGTTGATGGTTAGCGTTCACCACGTGGAAACAAGACATGCAGGTTGTCAATTCGACTATTCACATCTGCATAGATGCTACCTTGCTTCTTTTGGGGCTGACACGAGGGCAATACGAAAGAACTGAATATATTGAAGCTGAAAGATTGTGGATTGTTGGCTGAAAGTGGGAAATACTGGAGAGCAGGCCACACAAAGACAGAAATTGCGTGCGGTGCCCGCCGACGGAGCTCGTGCTGGAAATGAAAGTTCTGCCTGCCTTCGAAACCGATAAATTAAATTAGAAGTAAACTCTCGACTCTACTAGTATGGAGCAGAAACCGTATTGTAACATTGCCCATGCTGCGGGTGGTGCATTTTGCTGACTGAGACTCGCCACCTCGTGGGTAGCTGCCCGTCAGCACTTGTGGAGGAGCAGCTGCCGTGCAGCCGGGCCACGTTCAAGTTGACTGAAGGCTTCAACTTGATAGCAGTAGATTGGAAACCCACGGCGAAATTAAAATGCGGTCTTTTCTTATTACCAGCGATGGTTAGCCTTAGCGAGGGACCGTTTCGGACCACCGCGAGGATTAGTCCCAAGTCGGCAAATGGGTGAACCCTCTTCAGCCGCACGAGAGTGTGTGGCGGCGCCAGGTCAGGTTCTGCCCTTGATCTGCCGTGATGACACGAGTGTGTAGGGTAGAGTCAACCTCGCCGCTCTTCTCGTATGCAACGCGACGTCTGGATGCTAAAGTTCAGCTGTTGCAGATTGAAACTGTAGCTGAAAAGGCGGAGGAAAATCTGCACCTCATTAAGACGACTTGACCACGTTGAATGGCATCATGGAAGTTACACACGCCTCTTACACGCCCCTCCAGTGAAGTAACATCATGCGTACAAGCACTCACAATTCGAAATGACCTTGTAGGGCTATCGCTCTCGCCGTGTCTATGCGCTGTAGTACGCTATATGGGACTGGGGTATTGAGTTGTATGGTGCCCGCTGCCAGTTAACCCGGACACCTGGTCCATGCCCCTGTTGGGTCATGCCCTGTTCAGTTAACGAGACCTCGTGCGCTCGCTTGCCGTATCAAAGTGTCCAGTGCACGCCGTATTTGAGCCCTATTCTGCCCAGTACGCATGGTTCCTCAGCCCTGTGGGCAAAATATACCCCAATTGCGTGGGGGACTTAATTACGAGCGGCATGGTGCCATAAAATGATGACCCAGTTTCAACCTTGAACCAAGTTGACAACTCTGTCTGATGTGAAGCCATCACGACGTCACCAAACAAAGGATTTAAAGCTCCGACAGCCACAATCGTGATGGCTTTTCTTAATGAGGAAATACGTCTATCATCCTACTAGATTGTGTTGCAGAATGATGCAAAAACGCGGGTTAGAACGCGTTGGCCAGCTTAGCTAAGATCGAGACACGGTCATGGTGGCCGGAATGCGACGTTGCTCCAATTAAAACTTGCGAGTCGCGGAGCTAGCTCGGTCTCGGGCAAGGTGAGCCGATCATGTAAGAAAAGCATGGACACAATATTAGGCAAAGTGGGCAAAAAAGAAGCAAAAGTATTGAAGAATGAAAAAAATTGAAAAAAAGTAAAACTGAAGAACAAATCTATGTAATCGTGAAGAAGTTCATGGCTAGCTGCAAATAGTAATCAGATCGACAAGAGACATAAGGAAAAAAGGAAAAAAGGAAAATAATAATCCGCCACTTTTTGTTCATTCCGAAAAATGCAAGGTGTATTTATGCTTCAATCACTGGCGCCTGTGTGGCTGAAGCCCGTTCCAACGGGTTAGGTGTTAACCCGTAGTCGCCAATCCCGATGTAAGCAGAAGCCCAGCTAGTACCGGCACTTCTAATGCGTTTCACCGAAGCCCCCTGTCGTAATAATGTATAATGATGTCAAGGCATAAATGAGTAAAAAAACAAAGTCGCTATTTTTTTGTTGGATTTTTTGATCGGTGTTGTTTTATACGGTCGTATGTGTGTGTTTCGGATTCGGTCGGCAGGTTTTTTATCGCTTAGTTGTTGACCTCGTAGACGAGCTTGAAACCGTTGACTTCCTTGCGGCGAATCATCTCAATGCCCTCGAGGATGCCTTCGAAGCCACCCTTCATGACCTGAGCGGGGTGGTTCTTGAGCTCACCGGCGTCGATGCGGATCTGGGCAGCGGCGTAGAGGTCCTCGCAGAAGCTGCGGGCG
>JANAKD010000032.1:12500-61246 GCA_027627215.1 Lecanicillium saksenae | reverse complement strand
CGAGCCATGAGTGCGACGGCTGCCATGCAGTCCAAGACTCCCGGCATGGGCGACATTGACCCGGCCAAGGCCTCCGTCGAGGCCTTCCACGAGAAGCAGAAGTCGTTCCGAGAGAAGCTTGCCCAGGCACAGAAAGAACAAGGAGCTCGTGCGTTTGATGCCCATAAACACCCCCAGGAGTCTGCTTCGGCGGACAGCTCATCTAAGACCTCTGCAGGAGCCACGGCCGCCGCCACTAAGCCCACGTCCGAGAAGAAGTCGGGACCACTGTCAAACCTCATCTACGGCACAAAGGAGGGCCGTGAGATGGAGGCCCAGCTCGAAGCGAGCTTCAGCCAGGTTCTCGCCCGCGGCAAATACGTTCACTCCATAGTCTTCCACCGCGTCAAGCCTGACAAGGTTGACGAATACGTCGATCTCGTCGGCAACTGGTACCCCAACATTGCCAACAGACCTGAGAATAAGGTGCATCTGGTCGGCAGCTGGAGGACTGAGATTGGCGATTGTGACACATTCAGTAAGTGCAACAAATCATTGGGCGAACTAGCGGCGACTAACAACTTTGCAGTTCACATATGGGAGTATCAGAAGTACGAGGGATACCACCAGTCTCGCCATTCCATTTGCAACCATCCCGAATTCGCCGAGAACAACCGAAAGCTTCACCGGCTAATTGACTCCAAGAAGATTGACCTCATGCAGGAGTTCTCCTTCTGGCCCACGACTCCTCCCAGACAACTCGGCGGCGTCTTTGAGCTTCGATCCTACACACTTCATCCCGGCAACCTGCTTGAGTGGGAGACCCACTGGAGACGCGGCCTCAAGGCCCGCCGTGAGGTCATGGAGGGTGTTGGTGCTTGGTTTGTACAGATTGGTGATCTTAACACGGTTCACCACCTCTGGCAGTTTGCCAATCTGGAAGAGCGTCGTGACCGTCGCGAGAAGAGCTGGTCTGTTGAGGGCTGGAGCGATACCGTGCACAAGACTGTGCCTCTGATCCAGAACATGCAATCTCGCATTCTGATCCCCATGCCATGGTCTCCTGTGGCCTAATTGCGCCTTCCTTATTTGACGTTTCCATCTACGGCATGCATATAGATGAAGCGAACTGCTAGCCGTCAAGGCATTTATCTCCTTTGTCAAAGAATAAGGTCGACAGTTTTCAATTGAGGAGCCACCCCTGGGCTGGAGATGGGACCTGTGTGCGTTTAGTCATGTTTTTTCTTCTTTCGTATTGGCTTTTGGCGAGGGTGACCCTGTATAACAGCCATTTGTATGTCTTTTACTAGCAACACTGGATTCAATAGCATATGCGCATTATAGAGGCCGTGTCAGACTAAATCCTATGACCTTTTGTATTATTTATTTTATGCTTTCTTTGTGATGGCATTACGTCTACTCTTATGGTTGGCTCCCGAGTACCGCAGTAAGGTTGAGACGTGTCTGTCCCAGTACATGGTTGAGAGACCCAAGTTTCGAAAATAGCGAAATCAAAGAAGGGTCAGCACTCACGACGCGTACTTTCTCACGTACATGTACCTCCTCCACGGTTCTTTTGCCATTACCGCTTCGTGTTCCCGACAAAACAGGGCCAGCAGACCCGCCAGCGCTGGCCATCTTATGGCCAAGAGTCGAGCCATCACCAGATGCGCTGTAATTGAATACAGTATCCATCTCGTCATGTTCAAGGCGTCGCATAGTGCCGATGGCGAGACCAAGCTTGACGCCAAAGTTGACCGGCGCGTTTGCTGGCTCCAGCACACGCAGCCATAGCACAACGCAGCTTTCCTGGATGCCAATGTGGAAGCTAATGGGATTGTTGCTGCTGCTGCTACCGCCAGCGGTAAATTGGGCAGCGAATGCGCCGACGCCACCAGAGCCGCCGCCACCTCCGTTGGTAGTGGTAGCCGCAGTGAAGTGCTGCGACGGGCACGAGCTTGTCTGCCATGTCGGGTCGGATTCGGTGAGGGGCCGGCCCTTCAGAAGCGCAATGGCCTGGTCGAGGGACTCGGCAAGAATAGTGAGCGAGGACGAGAGCGTGGCAGCGTCGGGTTGCTGGCTCAGTGTCACGTCGAGCAAGTTGACAGCTTCGTTAAGATGCGTGTTGAGCAATTCGAGGCTAGGGATGTATATGGGTTGGTTCGGTGAAATTGTGAGTGACGTAGTCGACGTGGTTCGCAGTTGGAGATTCAAAGTCTGCCCGCCGTCAGTTAGCGAGGCTCGTGGCGCCCAGTCGTGTTGTTGAGATTGTCAACTTACTCCTTTGACTAGACGAGTTCCCACGCGGGTTATCGTGCCCTTCACCTTTTCGTTGCGTGGCGTGCTCATCACGAGCGTGCTACCCGGGTCAATGGGCGCAAGCAGCGCATAGCAGTCCTCGAGGCCATGCTTGAGATCGCGACAGACCTCCAGACTCTCGGCCGTTATCCAGGCGAGTTCATTTTTCTGAAGACGAATTAGCATGTTGGGCAACCGAAACATGGGCAATTAAAGCATAAAATGCGCCACTAGCAAGCACGGGCACCCGATGCGAGCGCGAAAGACATACCAAGGTCTCTGCCTCTTTAAGCTTCAGCTCCTCGGGGGAGATAGGTGGCCAGATGGCCAGGGACATGGTGTCCGGAAGACTTGGTCTCGCTGGGCGCAAGGAAAACCAGAGAAGCTAAGGAGGCGGCTGCAGCGCAGCGCAGGCAGCCATTTCCCTTGTCGCTGGCGTTTCGGGGTTGCAGGCAGACGAGATGAGCGATGATGCCAGAGGGACGAAGCAGGAGCTTGCGATGCAGGCCAGATGGGAGGGTGGGCCAGGTGACGTGACGTGGGGTCAGGTGTTGGAGCTTCGCGACTGCACTTATTCTGAGGAAATATATCAATTTGATACTGGCTAACAGATGGTTATGAGTCAAGTTTATTCTAGGAATGCAGATATTTTCTTTCTCTATGGAATATGCAAAGGTGAACGAGATGTCTCATTCCATGGTTTATTGCACGCAATTTCTGCTGAGCTATAGGTCTGTGAGCAGTGACTCTGTGAAATTGTCACAACGTAAAAAAGAAAAGAAAGAAGAAAAAACAGAATGTGACACTGAAAGTAAGTTTCATGCTTTTCTTACGTTTCCGTCTCCGTTTGAGACGCTGAAGTTGGCTTGTCCTTTGTTTCTCAGTTGAAGCGGCGTATTGGCGCCTGCGCAATAGTGGGTCTTGCCCAGTAAGTTTTGGACGCCATCAGCCTCCAAACTGCAAATCTAGATATTTTCCATCTGCGTATAGGGTTCGTTTCTAAGGCCACCGTTGTTCACAATCAAGAAGAAGTAAGCCTTGGCTAGGATCTGTCAACTCCGTTGCTATACACATCCAAATTTCACTCACACAACTGCTCGGATTACGAATGAGTTAGGCTACAACATTGTTGCCTGATCGAGTTTGTCACCATGGCGAGAAATGATGAGAATGAAGCGACAAGGCAGCAACCAAGGACAATCGGAGCTGTTACAAAACTTGGTCCTATCCCCAAAGGTACGCTCGATCTTCCATCATCGCAACCGTCAGTCAATATACTTTCCGCAAGATTGCTGACCTAGGCCTACGTGATCTAGGTTCCAAGCTGCACAAGCGACCGCTCATTCGGCGGCCTCTGCCAGCCTCGTCCAAGGATCGCATCATCTATGTCTCCTCGAGCACTCCATTCATGTCCGCAGTGAAACGTGTGCGGAAGCAGCTGGATCGCTCGCTCAAGTCCGGCGGGAGCTCGCAGGCCGCGCGCAAGAACGCGTCGCTCCATTCTCGCATTGAAAGCCTCAGACGTGACGTGGAAAGAAATACGAATAGTGCCAGCAGCACCAACGCAGAGTACGGCGCGATTGTCACGCTGATGGGTACAGGCAAGGCCGTTGAGAAGACGCTTTCTCTCGCAAGCTGGTTCGAGGAGCAGCCTGACTGCAACGTTGCCGTCCGGACGCGCTCCGTGGCCACTGTGGATGATATCACGGTGGCGGAAGATTCTGATGCAGTGGATCAGGAAGAAGATGAAAGTCG
Organism: Lecanicillium saksenae; assembly: GCA_027627215.1. Classification (NCBI taxonomy): domain Eukaryota; kingdom Fungi; phylum Ascomycota; class Sordariomycetes; order Hypocreales; family Cordycipitaceae; genus Corniculantispora; species Corniculantispora saksenae. The sequence goes on along the minus strand of JANAKD010000032.1, from coordinate 57,214 downwards.
GCTCCGCCGGTTAAGTTGCCTAGAAGTGGTCGTGAGCTTGAAGTGAAACCGCCGTAACGATGTTGATGCCGCCGCATTGAGACGCTCTGACCGTCAAATCCACCGAGTCGATACAGCAGAGCAAATCACATTTCACAATCTTAGGAACATTTATTCCAGGATGTCAACATGTTACCTCCGCTTCCGAGGGCAGCGGACTGGCAAGCGGTGCCCCTGCGGGAGCGGAACTCTCGGAACCCACACGGCGCCTGTGGCTTTGGCAATGCTCGAAATACTAGCTAAACCCCGCCATTTATCAGTTTCGGACTTAACAGTTGCTCTGACGGGTCCTGCCGCTGCAGCGACATGAGCACGTTTTAAGCTCTGAGTTTGCATATGATAATTACATGGCCCGGCCGATTGAGTTGCCCATGTGCGCCAAGATTGGCTGGGAAGAGAACATGGGAATCACAATTGCGTGATGATGTATTTCTTGTATTTGCCGTTATATTGTTGGGCGTTATTTCTACATGAAATCGCTGATAAGAACAACTTATATGTTCATAGAATGGGGTGACGAAAAATAACAAAAACTTCGGACCAATCTTTTTGTCCGTAGGACCTTTCCAGGGCGCCAATATGCAAATGCAATCCAAATGCCCGAAAACTCCAAGCCCATGAAACGAGACATTACAAATTACCACCTGAGTGGATGTTGGGAAATCGAAAAATCAAAGTCGTTACGAGACATGTGTCTCAAGATGTAAAAACGCCGGGTGATGATGAGAAGCGAGAAAGCGAAGAAAACAAGTGATGGGAGTGGCGTCGATGTTTACGTGACGCGGAAAGCACTATCATCTTGGTTAGCTATCAAAGTTCAAACGATGGCCACTGGGTGAATAAATACGTACTCAATAATGAGCTCATCGCCCTTCCAAACGCCACTGGCAACCCAAAGACCACAGTTGACAAGTTCTGCGTAGCGCTTGTCGGCAGCCTTGACAGTGCAGAACATGCGAAAGCTGTATTGGCGAGGGTCGATATCCTTGGCCTTTCGCGGGCTGAGGAGGACATCGAGAACGTTGCAGGGACCGGAGAGTGAGCCGCGGGTGCGCATCTCAAAGACAGCAGGGGCAGCTTCGTCGGTCTGTAGGACAAAGGCGCCCTCAACAATGCGGATTGGACGGAAGCCGCGGGCCTGACCAAGGTCATATCCACCAGCCTGTGATGCGGGTTAGTCGACTGCCCGACGAAAGAAATGGCAGAAAAAAATGTGGGAAATGAAGCATACCAAGACGCGACCGTTGCCAAATGTTCCTGACCACTTGCCACTCGTGACGGTAATTATTTCCTTGTGAACTCTGTTCTCGGAGCGCGACAGCTCCGGGTTGAGGGAGACGGCGATGCGAAAGTCAAATTCGAGGGCCGGCATGGGGAAGAGCAGGTCGGGGCTGGGGAAGTGATCGAGCGAGCGTTTGGAGAGTTCTTCGATGCTCCGTGATGTTGGGCAGACGCTGATGATTTTTGGTCAGTAAATTCAATCATGGGCCAGGTCGTTGGCAAAGATGGGGACCCAAGTATGCATACCCCATGAGTCTAGTGTCCAGCTCGGAGTCATCGACTTTACGCTTCTTCTGGCAGTGCTGTGACGAGGAAGACGACGCCGATGATGAGGCGCCAGCAGTAAAAGCGGTGGGTAGGCAGGCACCGCCATCCCAGCCGAATCCTAGAGTATCCTCGCCATGTCGACTGGTGCCATCGTTACCCAGACTTGTGACTGGCGTAGGGGCGTCGGTGACCTGAGAGTTTGTTGGGACCGACGAGGTGTCTGTGTCGGTCGCCATGATCGCTGTGTGAATGTGGCGAAGGGAAAAATCAGACACAAGAGATGCCGATATCCAAGAAAAAGTCCTTCACCAAATGCGAATTTGTAATGTTGGTTGCGAGGTGCAGCGTCGGGGCTGTATATAGGTGGGTGGCGGCCGTGGCGGGAAGTGGGCTGTATAAGTAGGCCGGGTACTGTATCGCCACTGTGTGGTGGTATTGGGAATGTCTTGTGTTTGAAGAATGTGTTGCAGATGATGTGTCCTTCTTTTGTGTTGTGACTCTTGAAGCGATAGATGAATATATGTTCAATCTACGTTGCAGTTGTAGGGGTAGAGTATGAGCTGAAGGGGAGGAGAGGGAAACCGTGAGGCTTTGGTGGTTTGTGGCTGGCCGTCATGCGGCGGGCATCAAGGCGCTTTTGTGTAAAACGAACAGGACAAATGAAAAAGGAAAGCGGAGCCTCCTTCTTGCTTCTCTGCTAGCTCCGGGGGGGGGCGTCTTCTTTGGCTGCTTGATGGGGGTGCCTCAGCAGCGGACTGGGTGGTGTGGTGCGAGCGAGTGAGCGAGCGTACTGGTATACGCTGGCTGGGTCTGGCCTCAAGGATGTGTGGGCGGACTTCGGAGGGCTTTTCAGCAGTGCCAAAGCCGGCGAGACCGCTGGAACGAAACTAGGCCTTTTTGCTTTGCCCAGGCGTTGCGTCCCTTCCTCTGGGGCCGGGCTCGCGGTTAAAGCAGTGAGTGAGCAAACTCCACTAAAAAGGCTAGGCAAAGCGAGCCAGGGGGGAGGCGTGGGCTTGCTCGAGTTCTCCGGAGAAGGGGCGTGTGGGTGATGACGATGATGAGTGTGAGCAGGGGGGGNTGGGCTCGTCTGTTCTGCGGGTTGGAGGAGAAATAGGGAAGAATCAGCCCAGTAAAGGGACCGACTGAAAGTCAGGCTGGGAGCCGTGTGAGTGAGCGCGTGTGCGTCTTGACTTACACCCGGCTGTCGTTCTCTTCCCGTGAGCAGAAGTGCTTTCCGGGGATCTGATCAACGGCAGCGGGAAATGCTCAGCCGCTCGGAAAACGAAAATGATGAAAATATGGAAAAGTAGAAAGTAGTTGAGGCCAGGTGGTCTGTATAATTGGTTGCGGCGATAATGAAGAATGCTGAACGAGGCGGACTTTCGGAGCCGGCGCAGAGTTTTAAAGCGTTTTGGCAAGTGCACTTTGCTAATTATCGCTCTGCCGCAGTTCCGTTGTTTTCCTAGGGTTGGGTGACTTGTGGACTGATGTCACGTAGAGTGGTGAGATTTTCCCAGCTGCTTTGCTCACCACCATCAATGTGTGAGAGAGTGCGAAAATATGACTCGGCCGACTCTGAAGAAAATATCGGACCAATCGCGCAAATGAACAAGGGGGTTGCGAGAGGATATGCGACAGAACCCGAGATGGGCAGGTTCATGCAATATATCATCAGGAGAAGGTGAAGCGGAAGAGTAATATGGCATGGGTTCGGTCGCAAGGCACATTGTATCCGGCCTCGATATCCGAACTCGATGCTAGAAAGTCCACGGAGATTCCGTCATCAGTTTCTTGATTTCCAACTGAATAATCCTACGATGGTTACAACGCATCTGGATTACAAAGAGCAAAAGCGCAAGGCTAGGTACTCGGTGCCCCGGCGTGTTCGTCCGTAGCGGGCGCGCCATGGAATCAGCCAGAGCACCAGTGAACAGCTCCCCCAGTTATTTATTCGCCGCAACGCCAAATGAAGCACCGAAAAGCGAAGGCGCGAAGCCAGCCCGTCACGCCAGGATCTCGACTGCACCGCTTCATCGCGAACTGCGGCGATGGGACTATTAGACGCCCGAGTTGCCGTCTTCCGATGAATATTAGGAAGCTGAGCCAAGAAGACGAGGGGAACGACGTAATAGTGGGCGGGCATGGATGATCAGAGTCGCAATGGGTGAAGATGGAAAAACCCACCTTGCCCAGAACAGCCTTCCTCGCCGCAGCATTCATTACTGAGTACTAGGGGTTCGAAAGACCGGCAAATACTCGTGTCTCGCATTATCTACTGGGTTGGAAACTAGATCTAAGATGAAATGGACAAGGGCGAATGCCATGTGCCTAGACTTCTGCAAGATTTGTGAATGAAAGAGAACGAGCCGACGGCACAACGCTTGCAAATAGAGTGGCCGACACAGCCTTGGCCGTACATGCATACCCTTTCACAGCCTTCTCTTGGTGGCGCGCCGAGCGCACTCTCGGGAACTTTGGCTTGGCTGCCTTTGGGCTGTGGTAGTGCTACCTTGGTGCTTCGCCGGAGTCCGTCGGGGCACCGTTGTTCGCTGGTATTTGGCTTGCTGTGGCCCTGGTCCGAAAACTCCGTGCCGGCTGAGACCACGGCTGTCGTTTTTCTGCTCCATCATTTTTTTCAGGTGCCCAGTTTGTCTCTGCTTGGTCACGGCTGAGGAATCGATTACTCGGCGGGGACAGAACCTGAACTAACGCTGGGTAGGCTGGCGGCGCCGCAATCGCATTGGCTCGCTGTCCTGCCTTCGCCGTTCTTCTCGTCTCAACCTATGTTGGGAAAGGATTACCTAGATTGGCAATCGACCTGCTTTGAAATCCGAGCTTGGACAAGATTTACAATTCTATATGCGCATTTAATTACTCACCCTTCAGTAGTGACGATATGACGCTTTCTCCGCGCTGTCTCGGTGAGGGGGGCTTTCATCGTAGCATCTGTGTCTTGCAATGACATTCTATCTGTCTTTCTTATCCATATTTTTTGGCGAATTTCTAATCGCGGTGCTGACGATTTTTTGGGGACTTGGGTCTCTAGCTTGTTTTTGCCGCTCCGGGCAGTCTTGGAACCGAGATCATAGCATAAACACCCCAATGGCACAAGCAAGCTTGTCCCAGAAGATGGATAGCATTGCGGCGGAAGGCTTCCAGGGGCCTGCTGCTGGGCATCCAACAACACATCGTAAACCTATCGCTGGAGGATGGTGTGTACCCGCCCAATGGGGCGCTGAACAGGGCCTGCGGAACAAGCGACAGCGGGTCGGACGACAACCTTGCCTATTACTCGCTTTTCCGATACCCTAGTCTTCATTGGAGGTGCAGCTGCTGGACTTCGTTAACCTTTTGGGCTGTGGCTTGCTGCCCTGCCACCAGTGAGTGCCTCAGCAGTTGTAGGGTTGAGGCCTGCTACGGACGCATTTTTGCCCAATAGAGATGTACTATTACCTGGACGCACATAGGTTAAGCCCCTGTAATTGCCATGCGAGCATGAAGCCGGTTATATTGGCCGTTGAAGAAAAGCCTGGAGGAGGCTCAGCGCACACGTACTTGTCTTGGCACTGACTCAAGCACTGGAGAGTGGAATAGACTATAGCCTGGTTTTAACACTGGCTTGGAATGAGCATCTGGTCTGGATCGCTTTCTCATTTTCTCCCTCAGACAATGGAAATTAACTTTCCTCGCGCTCGTACTCGGAATCCGAGAGCCAGGATAACATAAGGTATGAGTTATGAACACTAATAAAGCCCAAAGAAAAACCGCCGCGGGCTTTCGAGATCCGGCTCCGTGGCTTTCGGTGGACGGATCAGCCTTCGGACCCGGTATGCACGACCGAACCCCAAGTAACTGCCCTTTTTTCCCTACTTGAACAGGAGTTGCCATTAAAATTTTCAGCCCATGGATCCCTCTGACGCGCGCGCGTGTATCTTGGTAACAGAAGCATGGGCAAATTGCACATCATTGCCCTGCCCGTTGACCTTACGAGCTTTACGACTAGAAAAATAGGGCCCGTTCTTACTGGCGCAGGGAAAATCACAGCCAGGGGTCCCGCTTCACCGTTCGTAGCGTCATGGCCAATAACGGAGATACTGCTCAAGTTAGGTTGGTTCAGTCGTCCATGATGACAAGGCCCTGGCTCCGCAATTTGAGCAGCTGCCAGCAATAGCACAGTGTTCATTACCAGGCATTACACATGCACACTACATGCACACAAGGCTCTCCCTCTGTCGCTATCGCTCCGTAGGGCAGCAGGCTCAACACACCATCCTTTCGGGGGTGGCGTCTTCTAGGCTCCTTCGCCAATGTAACCCCCGATCAGCCCCAGCGACAGCCATAATCTGGCTCTGGCTCAAGCTCGGACTAGCCCTTTGTCGTGTCTGTTGCTGAGGCTGGTTTCCATAATAATGCTGATGCCGTTACTACAATGATGATGGAGAATTGACAGCGATGCTCAGAGTATCACTTCCTAGCTTCTGAGTAATGAAACTGGCGTCTGAAACTGTCCGCGGACGAAACAATAATGACCCGAACTTAGGTGACCTAGTCTTTCAGCTGGTCCCCTCTCCCCATGCTCTGTGTGTTCTTAGTGGCTGCTAGCCTGCACACCTCGATGCAGCTCTCCTTTCAGCTTTCCAGCTCGGAAGCTGCAAAAAATGTGCGCACCAAAGTCGCAGCCTGTTTTACGGCTGTCGGTGGCTGTCCCAGAGAGGAGCTGCATTGCGGGTCTAAGCATTGCCCGTTTTGGGGACAATTGATACCGGTCCTGCTCCCCGATCTCCCCCCGACGGTTCTACATATGTACCCAATGCAGTGAGCGACAAATGGTATTGTCATAAACTTCAAAGAGCCCTCAACCCCTCAATCACACGATTATCAGAAAATGGTACCCCCGGAAAGTGGGCTGTGCCATGCAGCCAGTCTCTCCCGTGTGGCCTGTGTTGGGAATAATCGGCGCCTTCTCCCACGTCCTGCCAAGATTTGGTCGATCTGTCTTGTGATTCTACTGGACCATTTAACCGAGAAGTAGGATTCATTAATTTGCTCTGTTATCAAGTGCTATATTTCTCACAGCCCATTCTTCGCAAGACGCACGCGCACCGTAACTAGTCTCTCAGAAGCATCCAAAGGGACACATGCGCACGCCCCAGCCCGCATCTAGGGCAGGGTCGGTCTGGTTGGCAGGGGGGACGGAGGGACAGAGCTGTCAAGGTGTCGGCCCAGCTTCACTGGCGTGGCCAAACGGCCACTGCATTCAGCGACTCGTGCATGCACCATCGTCTGCTCACTTGTACACGAAATCGCGCCCTTTATCCTGATCTCACGCCCACGCCCCGCCGCCCCTGTCGGTATCGAGGACTACTACTCTGTCCCCTTTGATGCCCAGGCCTTTGCTCACGGGCCTGGTCGATTGCCGCTTGCCGCTGCGCCGAGTGATTATAGGGGAAAATATTCCCAAAATAAAATCAAGCCAAACGCATTCAAGACAATGCATTTCGCGAGTTACCCGATTGGGTCATCAGTGGTGTGGTTATGGATTAGCAGCTTCAAGCTCGGTCGTGCATCTATCTACCACCTTCACTCCTTGCAGAAGCTGCCGTGATTACGTACATCGGCCCGTCATCTATGTATTCATTTGATGGTCGCGATTTACAGACAGGTGGTATGTTGCGTGGAGAGCAGCCTGCAGGAAGATACGATACCATTGAGGTTTGTGTCATATGCCATGCCTACGACCCAATGAATCAAATCCACAGCGGCAATTATTACGAATGAAATTACGTTCTGGCTTTTGCAATGCATTCTTAGAAGCAGATTGATGATGATATTGTCACTGCGGAGTACTTGTGGTACCAACGCTTCAGATTGTGGCGCACAGCTGGCCTGGGCGGGATTCACTAACCTAGCCTGGTCGACTAATCTGAGCCGCAACATCCGCAGCATCCCAGTCCTCAAGGCCATCCATCGTATTCCACGGGGAAAAGCTTCATGGCATTACGCGATCCTGGATTCGGACAATATCGGAAGATGAGAACTCGTAAGGTGACCAGGTAGTCGGTCAACGGGTTTGCTCACCTGGATGAGAATTACTTGCGGTGGGAACGGGCTGCTGCACCGGGCTGCTGGAGTGCTTACTTCAGTCTGCCCTGGGTATCCATTCCTCCCTGTCTACCTTGCCCTGCACACCTTGCCCGTCATCATCCAATTGTCATTGCCGGTGCGGAGTGCAGAGGGTGATGAGATTCTAAAAACGAAGTAATATGCGTATGTACTCGAGCCTATGCTCTTGTGATTAAAAACTTGCACCCCGGTGCAATCAAACTGGAGCTTCCCGCTGACTGTGAGCGCCAGATGTACGATGAGAATGGGTATCGCCACGACGCAATGGCGCAAATCCCACCAGGCAGCAGCAAAACGATACGCACTAGACTGGCTTCCCCGGGTGAGCTAGAGTGTGCCAGTGCTGCGGGAGCGATTACATCAAGACGCAACGACGGCTGGGCTACTGATGTGTTGATGAAGTGCCACGGCGTGAGCGAAATCCGGAGCTAATGCAACTGTTTGATAGTTTATTGAGTATACTGGTCATTGCCAAGGGTTTTCCGATTTGTAGGGACGTGGCTCTCGCCTTGTGATCAGAACCTCATCTACTACTCGGGTCTCGCAGGGAAGCGGACAAGTGCAGCTATCGAGATCCGTTTTTATGACGCCTCATACAGACACTTAGTCAACTCTTGGCCGTTGCAAATGTCACCGCCCACAGTTTCAATATTTTACACCCGGGAAAATTAGTACGGACCAGCCTATGTATTAAGCGGAAAATCATAGCGTAATAAGACCGTCACTGGGGACTGGTTCAATGGGCCGAGGAGGTAGGCATGTTGGATGAATGCTACAATATGAGGATCACGGAGATTTGTAAGTGGGCGAAGGCCACGCCGGAGGAACACATGCATAACGACGGATTAACGCTATCCCCAAACATAACAACCAATTGGCTTCTTGCTATTCGCCATTTGTGGCATATGAGGTAAATTCTGTCAACAACAACGCCCTGAGCATGTGCATTGAAGCAACAGGATGTTCCCGCCGAACTGCTAGCCTAAAGAGGTAAGCACCCGGCCGAGTGATCATGCCTGGGGTTCCGCTCTAAGTAAGCAAGGTGAGCGGCGACCCTGCAGGAGTCGAAGCACCTGGTTAGCAGGAAGAAGAAAAATACAACAAAGAAAAAGCAGAGGGCGCACGGATCTCAGCGGGGAGCGCGGTGGAATCTCGATTTGCATCATGATGAGCAGGAGCCCCAAGTTGGTATCCGGGCTCGTCTTGGCTGGGCCGGGTTGCTACGTTACGATCTGTCTCTATCAACAAGTGGCGCCTTCCTTTCTGCTTGGCGATGGCGGCAAGCAGGCAGCAGGATCGGGGATCCTAGATCCATTGTTTTAGGAAAGTAACTCTTTTGTTATTATTGAATTCAGTCTTCTTGGAATAATCGGCCCGGATGTCGCATCAAGCCCCCCCTTGCTAGGCTGCAGACGAGCGATGGAGAGCGTCAGATTAAGGATGCTCGTTTACTTTATTCCGAAGAACCGTGAGAAATGCAACATCAATGGGCAGCCCAGCGCTGTAGGGCTCACTGTAGGATTCCCACTCGGGCCATCTGTCCCCTGCAGTCGCGAGGATTGAGCCGCTGCAGTTTACCGAATGAAGATGTTGGTCCCCTGTACTGTCGTGGTAGAGTATCATTGAAGCCAGGAGCCCCTGCTACAATACTTCTGTGATTATGGTCTCATTAAAGTGAGATCTGGCCTTGGCTCCTCGTAGACCAGCTTTCTTCTCTCCCGTTTACTGGTAACTGGTCATATTCCACTAATAACAGTCCCTGCATCTGGTTCCCAAGCGCTCAACATTGGAACAGCACTCGGGGCCGCTAAATGTTGGGCCGGGATACGCTATAGCGAGCTCCATTAGCAGAGGATTGGATCCTTCCCATATTCCTCCTGCTTTCTACACCAGCGCCGTGAGATCATCGCCCATCAAGCACGATTGTAATTTTTCCGTCTCGCTACGTTTCATCCGCGCTCATCTGCCCGATCAAGTCGTTCGTGATGGCATCTCCGGCCTCATCGACACACGCCCCTCTGCATCTCGCCTGTAAGCAGTATCGGTCCGCCCAGCGCGGCAAACCACACAGGCCGCTGCGTTAGTCCCCAGGCAGCAAAGAAAACTCGAGTGCCAGATAAGATGCCATCTACACACGGGATTCACGTCTCTCAGCAGCATCACAACTCTATTCCCGGCCTTCTGCGGCGCTCCCGGCCTACATCGCCCGAACGCTACGACCTTAGATTTCCTTTTAGCGTAGCCGCGTCTCCTCTCTCACCGAGGACGACCCGGGCCAACGCATAACTGCAGCTCTTACTCACGGCACTCGCGCAGGGCGTCGTCATGTAAGCAGTCTGCACAGTCGTCAGCCTTTCCAATCTGAGCCACCTTGCTGCTCGCCGAGATGCGGATTTCAGAGAGCGCCCATACTGATGTGACCTTGCGCAAAACGTTATCTACAGATCCCGTCACAAAGATGCCTCGAATCGGTAACAGATACCGGCTCTCATCGCCGTGATCCACCCCGACAGGGCCCAAATCACTGACCAAAACGCTCACCACCGCCATTCTACGGCATTGCTTCTCGGCCGGCAACCAAATCTCTCCATCGCCCCTCCTATGCACGTTTAATGATTTAGCACCTTTTGCGTGTAGCTGATTACGTTGCCCATGCTGCTCGTCTCCTGTCCCGCCCCGGTCATGGTCTTGCTTCACTCCAGCTTATGCTCTCAACTCCGTTCGGTGAGTGCATGGCAATAACATTGACATCCCGGTTCCACGGTGGCCCCGTCTATTACTTGTCGTGGCCTTTCGAATACTCACATCATGTCTCTTCACTTGTTTCGTTTGTCAACGTCTCACTGTGGTATTCCACCGTGGTCGCCCCTCTTATTGTCAGCGGTACCCTCATCGGAACATCTCCTCGCTATTCCGTGCCTTTGCACGCGCGATAAACCAATAAATTATGAGCTTATATATTTTATTAGTCTTAATCTAGCATGCTAAACACCACGTAGCGTCTCGGTTCAGCCGTTCCGTCGCCCTAACACAGACTACACGCCCCTTCTGGCAAACTAGGCTGGCCCGCCAGCGCCATCTTCCTCAACACCTTGAAATAATCTGCAGATGTTGACAGCTCTAACCCATCTTGGTATACGAGAGCATGAGAGTTTCGATGTTGATGAAATCGGCTCCATTCTACTGGAGGACAAGAAACTCCGAGCGGGCTAGCAGCCTTCTTGGCCGTTGCTAGTTTTTTTCCTCAGCTTACTCTCCCCACCATTGTGCCTGGCACCAACCTTGCGAGCAGGGCAATCAGATCCAACTTGTTACGAATGAATATTTCCAGGACTCCATTTCTTCGGTGCCTTTCCATGGATGTTCGACTGTCCAAATTTCTTCAATTCACCGCCTGATGAGGTTTTGGTAAAGCTCCCGCTGCATGGCGAATAAGACGGGTCAGCCAACCTAGTCTTTGTGGCGTTTTCTCCCTGACTTATGATCCTGGACTCAGCTACCCAGTCTAGCCGTACCTCTCAGCTCGATGGCCTCATGTGGCGGCTGATTCGAGTTCGAGCACTGCGTTGACACGCCCTCATTTGTGAGGGAGCAAGCATTGCGGTTCGCGATGGGTTCTGAGCCTCGCCCAATGCTGTCCGTCGCTGCTCAACACTCCAGCGCTTATTGTCGTCATAGACTCGCAAACTGGTTCGCGGCTTCTTAATTCTCTCAGCTCTTACTGTTGGGTCTTTAACTATTGTAGGCTATTGATGCAATTAATGGCAATATTGTCAGATGGCTGCAGAGTACTTACGATACGCCAGCTGATACGCAGCGCTGCATTCTGGCGATTTTCGGTGCATCTTTCTTATTTCAGCTGAAGGATCTGCCCTTCATTTTTTACACCCATTTCATGTCAGCTGGGTTCGGGCTGTCGCAGACGATGCTTGGCAGGATTCTTGGATCGCAAATGTTGCCTTGGAACTGCAGTTGAGCGCGATGATGGCGCTGTCAGCCGGCGAGTTTTTCCTTCGTGAATAGGCCAAGCTTGTAAAATCACCGATTCTTGTGATGGATATTTTCACTCGACAAATATTGACGAGCTGCAGCAAGCTTCTCGCAGATACGGTATTCCCACATCCCGTGGAGCACGGTCATGCGTATTACCGCTTTCGCGAACATGTTGAGGCTTAACGCCAAGCTTCTTGCCTGCCGCTTAGTTCTACATTGTATAATAGCGGTGGACCCAAAATGAGGTTCAAACAAGATGCTGACCCGAGGTTGCCATCCTCGCGCACTGTAAATCCGTCGAGTTCTCGTACGACCGTCGGCTTACAGATGGCAAAGTGGCACTTGTGCATTCTGCAAATGGGTAAAGTCAATCATGATTGTCCAATGCCAAGCTTTCTCAGCGTTTCGGCGAACTGTACAGTAGCTCTTCAAGCTGACGATCGCCGTTCTGGCAGCTCTTGGCTGTGAGAACCGATATCCTGAACGCCCTCTCGGACATGTCTCACAAAATTGGCGGGCGATTCTCGAATACGGAAAGCGTCAGGTGGTGAGCCAATGAGCTGTGAGACTGTACGGCTCTTTCCGTGTTCGTTGAAACTAACAAGGCAAGGAACCGTGCGGTATATCAGCGAAACTCGGATCCTTCAGTTACTCACTCGTACCCCAGCTTTTTTCATGCCCTATGCAAAGCGTTGGCAGCTGGACCATCGTGAGGCTCAGAGTAAACGACGCACACACAGCTGCGTAGCTGTTAGGCTGTCACAGTGTCTCCTTGCGGTGTTATTATTCGCCCTGTTCGCCCAGAGCGTCAGCACCCTAGTCCAGCCGCACTGCAAGGCTGGATGGAGACGCAAAACGCCACCAACACATTGCGAGCAGCTAAAATAGAGTAATTGAATCCTGTAAAGACAATCCAGGCCACCAGTAGCGATGCTAGACGCCCCTCCATTATGTTTAGCACCTGTATTTTTCCTCTCCATTGTGTGCAAGACTGGTTTCCATATCAGCCCTAATTTCTGCAATGCAGTCGTTGTGGTGGTGGAGTGATATTTTGGACTATTGGGCACCTGCCTGATGCTGAAGGAGCCCGAGCTTCCTGAAAGGGATAAGAGCTCAACAATTTTTTTGATGGAGCGTCACTGTTTCGATTCGCGGCTCCTATTCAAAGGATTTGTATATCGCGTGTACTTGTTTGAGATGCCTGCAGATCAGTTTCGTCACAGAAAGATGGTTCGCGACCGGATTCAATATCGCGAATCCCGTGTTCCTTCCCCTCCCCTCGCCTAACCGCAAACCACACACCACCACAGCCACACTCGGCCTACGTAAACACGTTGCACTGTAATTTGGCGGCGAAATAAATGCACGGGCTTTTTTATATCGAAAGGCAAGGCATAGTCTGGGGCAGAATCGCGATAACATACCCTGAGGGGGGGCGTGTAGATGGAACCCTGATCTTCGTCGTCGTCACGAACGGAAACTACACGAGAGCCACGACCATTTCCGTAGTTTAAAATTAGCCAGGCTTGCTTTTTTGCAAGGCGATCCATAGACTGTTGTTTTAGAGTTTTGCATCACATGATGTCGGGCGTTTCCCAATTGTTGTCCCTGGGCGTTTTAACACGGCAGCTTCGTCACCGTTTCCATTACATGCATGGCTGTCTTTGCCGCAGTTTCCTCGTGAAACCATCATTATGCCGAGACATAAATGCTTTGCAGGGGGCGCAAACATGAGTTTATTGTGGTTACATTTTATCATCGTGGAGTAGAGGAGCCGCGGTGTGCAGACACTGGATCGGCGGCTTGGTAAACTAGGCTTGATAAGGGATGTTTTCCGTGATGCAATATTTTGCAGGCTCAGTCCTGTCTCTTTCATCTATTTTTTAATTTCATTATTTAGTAGATTTGCCGATATATGTCCCTTTTAAAACGAAAACAAAATGCAAAGGAACCCTATCCGGCGGCGGAAAATGCGGAAGACAACTTCTTCCTCGCGTGACGCAAGACGGGAATGTTGCCAGCAAACAAAGATAAATGAGTTTCGGCATTTATCCTTTAAAATATTTCAGATTGAGCTGGTTAATTAAATTTTAACAATATGTAAAGCGAATTACCACTGTGAACTGTAATAAAGATCGAATTGCTACAAAGAAGTGTAGTACGTCATATCATGCCATGGAGAATCGCAGTCAATAAGCAACAAGTTGCTGCCGCAACCCAATAAAAAGTTGTTACTATCCGTGATCGTAATTGTTCAAAAAAAAAAGCCGTCTAGTTCACTCAGATTCTTGACGGCCTCCACCACGTCAGTATAGCCGAGCTCATTCATACACAAAACTACCATTCTCCTCCATTCAGTCATATTACCGCTGGATAGATCCCGCTCGCCAAAGACTCGAAACTTTTGTTTTAGTCCAGTCTCTTGGCATAAATCCTGCGGCTTCCCAGTCAATGATTCCTAGGCTGCCACTTTGCAGATCTACCATGATGCTTTGTCGGGCCTAGGTCTCAGTGACAAATACAACTGGCGCCTCCAGCGGCCACCAGCAAGGCGAGCTCGCCGCAGAGGCTGACGATCCGTTCGGCGAAGCGATGTCGCTGGGCATCTTCCAATTTGGGTCAGGTTGTCAAGCGGCTGACCTGAAACCTTCGATAACTAACTTTACACGTTCGTCATCGTCTTGCAATCGTCGGGAAAAGGCTGCGGGGCAAGCACGACTGTGTGTCCCCATGCGTTTTCAGGTGGCATTGTTCGTTTCGGTAATAGTTTGCCCCCAATCAGCCAGCAGTTTTCACTAACTTGACGGATTGATTCTCGTACGGTAGTCGTTGTCATATCTTGAAAAATGAGCGCGATCGTTAGGGTGGTGGATGTTAAGGAAAGTGAAAGATGGCATGGGGCTCTCATCATTTGCTGCGCCCAAGGTGCTGAGTGGTCTGGGTGAGCAATTCATCCATATGTAATATTTAGGTATTAGTCACTAATAGGCAACAAGCATCAATTTTTCTGAGGCACAACCCATGGGAAGGTGACAGGTTACACGAACACCATGCCGGCTTAATGAAGAATATCTCCCATGGTGGCAGATTCTGTGGGTAGCATGTAGCCCTATCGCGAAAATCACATTTTGACTTGGGATTTTAAATATTAATTGGACAGTTACTAGATATAGCCTGTTTCGAGAGTTTTATTGGTGTTCTGCTTATTGGTGTGAAGAAAAGGCTGCTACGACAAACCCCAACCTGGCGGGACTTGGACTTGGCAACTAGTTAATAAAGGCGGCTAGCAAGGCAACTGATAACGAATTATGCTATTGAAGTATTCTGACTTGATTGTTTATTCTAAATTTTCGCAATCTCGAAAGCGTATAATTCGCAAGCAAGCCGCTAGTTTGGTGTAGATCGCCTCAGGTCATTTCAATAGATGCTCGGACCGAACTCGTATCTTGGCATAACCGGATCCAAATAGCTTATATGGAGCGAATTCATGGAGTTTTGATAGACTATAACTTTTGAGGGCCTTTCTTTCCGTTTCTAAAAGTATCGCTGCCAAATGTTTCACATGAACTCCAATACGGGATGAGGCGACAGAATTTTCACCTACGACGTTGCCGCCTTCAGCTAGAATACCAACGTCAGTATGAATATCCTGCTTACCTCATGATAATAAGTAGTAAGAATCACTCAATATCTGCACGCATTAAGATTTATACTGGTCTGCAGTGAGGCCTGAAAGCAACCTGCGCAAGTTGCTGCCGGAAATCGCGCCGTTGACCCACGTTCTGCCTCCACTTGACAACTTTCCAATTTATCCCAAGACTCCACTTCAGGAATTGCATTGTCTTCCTTGTAGACGTTGAAAAAGCTTAAAGGTTTGTATGGCTTGGTATGTATGAATTTCCTTACCCGAATATATATATAGAATTTGTTGCAATCCTGATACATACGACCACAGGTAGCAGAGAACTCGGGATCCCGTTCGCTCTCCCATAGATAAGCTGCTAACCGGCAGATTAGTAGTTGGGTCGGTGACGACCAGCGAACACCGGCTGTTGTATGTTTTTTTATATTTTTATTTTTTTTTTCCGTGCCTTCTTGTTGGTTCCTTTGGCGGCAAATGCTTCGTGGGGACGGGTTCGAGGTTTCCGCGATTGTGAGCCTTCATCACCTGTTGTATGCTACCTTCACATTTAAACCCACGGTAGAATATGCTTACGTTGTATATATCACTTGAATTGCGTATTGTAATTCGAGGAATAACGTTTCTGGTACATTACATCGTAGAAATGTGATAGATGTAGTGTGGTTCATTTGCGGCTGTCTACGGTGCCGAGGCAGCAGGTGGTAATATTAGACGGCTTTCTGGCACTATCAGGGGAGAAGTATTTGCGCTTGACAGGACGAAACTTTATTTAATTTTTTTTGGTGCATAAAATTGAATCAATGAGTAGGAGTCGCAAGCTTATCGCTATGAGAAGGCTGCCTCGAGCTACAAGACGATACGAGCACACCATTACGCAGGCCGTTCACTGACACCGCGCTGAATTTCTGCCCAAGGTATACTCAAGCAATATCCTTCAAACTCAAAGGACGTGTTTCACAAGAGAAATCTACTTGCTCGGCGCATCTACTCCAAGAAGTCTTGCAACGAATGCCGTGGTAGCTGAATGATGGCTGTGACCGCGAACGGATGCGCGCCACCTCGGCTTCATATTTCAGGATGTTCTTGTAATTCCTGTCCAAATTTTTGCCTTCTTCATCTGGCTTGCCATTGTAACTTTTCCTTGGCCATCTCCGCCCTCAACGTCAAAGATTTGGCTCGGAGCCGCCGGAATGCTCGGCGGCGGCGCCATGGCCAGAGCCTTGACCTGCAAGTGGCACTGCATGGCGCTCGCGACTACGCTCATCGTTGCAAGCATTCGCAGTTTCTGGTATGAGAATTTCCATCTTTTTTTTAGATGTCGCCCACTGTATTGGGGATAAGCTCGGACTTTCATGAGGAGAATGTAATCGGCTTGAAGTCAGCTGGGTGGAGTGGACAACGGCGTCAATGAGAATTCCCAACACCTTGGCCTAGGGTTTTCTTTTCCTCAGATCAAAATGGCATTCCCCTTTCCGGAAAACCATGCAACCTGTAAGTCTCTAACCCAGAAAGACAAGTAAGACGCAGATCAATGTCGGCCTTTGCTGCCAGCCAGCTGCTCATATCAACGTCCGGAAAACTGAATATGAGAAACATGCGGGCAGTTCAAATATCGCCAGCTCGCTTACCGGGAACGGGAGCATTTCGTCATTTCTCAATAATAATTTTCCAAAATGTTCCTTGTCGCATTTCCCGATATTGGCTGTCTCCTTGCAGAAGAAAAAAGTTAACGGCCAGCCGCATGCAGAAAACAAGCCGCTTATAAGCCCTATCCAAGTTCTTTGGATGTAAAGCATGCAGCCTGAATCGCGGGACGAAGGATCAGAGACTCGCCGTGAAACATTTTCTCTGCGTGGTATGGGGGGCTCGCGCTCAACCTGGTAGACTCTAATCGCAGTTGACCTTTCCCAGCGACGGTGCTGCATGTTCGCTCTGAGTCAGGGTGTGTGATCAAAACTCGCAAGTCGAACATGACACAAGCCAATATACAAGTCCCTGCCCTGTTGTATATAAGTTGAAATATTCTCGATACCAGGTCATGCAGTTTATGGCATTTTATCAACGTCGCGCATGCCGCTTTTCCATTTTTCATGCTTCCGTCGGAGCGTTTTCCTCTCTCGGCCTACCAAAAGTTCAACGCGTCAGTGAGTAGGGAGTCACAGTTGCGAAATGGCGATGGTGTCAAATTCAACAGTTCGTATTTCAGTCTAGCTAATCTCCAGGAGAACAGCCAGGACAGGGTTACAGCGCATAGAAACTTGTCTCTACATCACATTCTCATTCGGGTTGCGGGCATGAACTTTGCTGCATGGCCGTTTTCCTCAGCCGTGCAAAAAGTCTCTGGTAGGATTAGCACAGCAGCTTTCGATTCTTTTTTCCAAGCCGAGCCAAAAAGATATAGCGCCACATGGATGCTACAAGATAAAAAGAAAATGGGACAATCAAGATTTGTCATATAAGAGAAAAACACAAAACCCAGAGCAGCAGTCAGAAACATTCCCAACACACCAAACCCCGGCCTTTGCAAAAGTTGAGAAGGAAAAAAAACAGCTTGAGACGTAGATAGGATCTAAGTACAACGTCGCATAAGGTACATGGAGAAGCGAAAATGTTTCAGATCTTTTTGCCCCAAATGCGAACACCCTATCCAGCCCCGGCATTGCGCGCCCAAACACGGTGACTTGGGCCTCCACACGACATGGAGCCCTTTACTTCCTCATGCCTCATTCGTCAATGCCAGCCCCGCAAAGGATACCCAAGAGGGGTCTTTAAGCCACTTGCCAAACTTCTTAAGAAAGGTTGATCTTGATGCCGAGCGGGGGAGAGACGTTCTGGCCGTATTCGCCACCATAGTTGCCTGTAGACAGTTAGTCATGCGCTTGTAGCAAGATACGAAAGCCGGGTTACATACCGGGAGGGCTGTAGTTGCAGACGGTGAAGTACGAAGGGTAAGCGAGAACGCTGCCAGCAGGGCACTTGACAGTGGCGCAGCCGCATTTCTGGGTCTTCTTCCAGACCAACTGGGTGAAGTGGCCAACAGCCTCGAAAGCACCAGTGGGGGGGNTCCGATTGGCCATAGTAGTTGCTGTAGTTAGGCTCCTCCTTGGCATACCACTGCGTACCAATAGCCTTGCCAACAGCTGCCTCCTGGCTGCCGAGGTCGTCGGTAGAACCGTAAGTAGCGATGTTCTGACCGTAGCTTTGACCAGGGGCACTGTGAAGGTGTTAGCAGGTCATGGAAATCGCAAGAGGGTATAGGGGCGGATGTTTACATCTCGTGCGCGAAGACACACTTCTGGGCGGTCATCATGGCGTAGTTGGCCAGGTCTGCGTCCCAAGCCACAGGATCAGCGCTGTGGTCAGCGCGGTAGGCGTTGTGGTACTTGATGGCGGTGTCCTGGTAGCTTCCAGAGGGAGCAAGACTCTCGGTCTGGGGCTGAGAAGTCTCCTGGGTGGTGGTCGTCTGGGGCTGGGGTGGCTGGGTACTTGCTGCCCCGGCCCGCCGCTGCAAACGGAGCACAGAAATGTGCTCTGGCCAAGTACCTAACTACTGGCAGGCTACAAGGTGCCCACTGCCCCTCAGGCAAACCACCCAGACGGCCTTCGCAAGACTGCCGAGTGACTCTTCTTCCGACATACAAAGAAAACACGAGCAAATTGCGTTGCGCACCAGGCGAGAATACTTCTAGCAGGTTGTGGCATATTTTTCGAGTTGCCTGTATTTACACCATCCTTTGGTTTTGCTTATTACTGCAAAGCAAGGCGATTCTCGTCATTGCGACTGACTGGCTCCCTTGGGATATCCAGCGACAATTATTTTTACTCTCTCACCTTTCATCCTTCGACGTCGCACTCCGCTGCAATTAGGCGCCGATACATTTGAGCCCGCTATATTTCCTTCTTTACGGCACAAGATTGTCTAGAAATCGCCATCATGGGGTAAGTTAGACGGCGCATTGTCCCGTCGCGGCCAGGGACTGACCTTCGATAGTGTGCCCAAATTCTTCCGATGGCTCTCCGAGCGATATCCTCCGATTTCGCAGCTCATTGCTGAAAACAGAATACCGGAATTCGACTGCCTTTATGTACGATATCCTATCCATGAGGTTGATGCCCACGGTGACGGCTAACTGACCGAATAGCTTGACATGAACGGCATTATCCACAACTGTACGCACAAGGATGCTGGCGAGGATACCACCTTCCGTCTAAGCGAAGAGGAAATGTTCATTCGAATCTTCAACTACATCGAGCATCTCTTTGGCAAGATCAAGCCTAAGCAGCTCTTCTTCATGGCCATCGATGGTGTCGCACCGCGTGCCAAGATGAACCAGCAGCGTGCTCGTCGATTCCGTACCGCCCTCGAAGTTGAAAAGGCCCGTGAAAAGGCCATCAAGGAGGGCGTTGAAATGCCGAAAGAAGAGCCTTTCGACAGCAACTGTATCACGCCAGGTACGTACTACTCAGCTTGACCGACAGCTCTGTCGTTGTCTTGCGGCTAATTGTTTTTTTTTTCTTTTCAGGAACCGAGTTCATGGCGAAACTCTCCCGACAATTACAATACTTCGTCAACAAGAAAGTCTCCGAAGACACGGATTGGCAGGGCTGCGAGATTGTCTTGTCTGGGCATGAAGTGCCTGGCGAAGGTGAACACAAGATCATGGAGTACATCCGAAACGCCAAGTCACAGCCCGGTTACAACCCCAACGTACGACACTGCTTGTACGGTCTCGATGCCGACCTGATCATGCTGGGTCTTCTCAGCCACGATCCCCACTTCTCTTTGTTGCGAGAAGAAGTCACATTCGGTAGAGCGTCTAAGAACAAGTCGAAGGAGCTTGAACACCAGAATTTTTTCTTGTTACACCTCTGCATGGTTAGAGAATACCTGGAAATGGAATTCCAAGAGTTGAAACGTGATCAAAATCTAGGTTTTGAGTTTGACTTGGAACGAGTCATTGATGATTTCATCCTCATGGCCTTCTTCGTTGGCAACGATTTCTTGCCAAATCTCCCCGGCCTACATATCAATGAGGGCGCTCTGGCGGACATGTTCGAAATTTACAAGCGCGTTCTACCGGAAGAGGGGGGTTACTTGCACGAGAACGGTGTTCTAAACATCAAGCGCGCACTCCGGATGATTGCCGAGCTCGGTAAGGTCGAGCTTAAGCAGTTCGAACACGATGTAGCAGACGAGAAATGGTTTGCCGCGAAGCAAATGGAGAAGAAGCTTCAAAATACCGCGACTGCCTCCACCGCAAAGACATCCAAAAGCGGGCAACGCATCATCACTACAACCCAGCGTGATCTTTGGAAGCAGAAGATCCGACCGTATGTCTCCAAACGCTCGGTTGAGGCATTGGATCTCGGCGCAGACCTGAGTGCCGCTGACAAGAAATTCGCACAAGAGATCGCTGATGCAATGCATCTTGACTGGTCTACAAAAGAAGACGACAATGGATTCCGACGTCTTCTAATCTCATTCCCTCCCAGGCCAGCAGGCGATGATGACGATGACGACGAGGAAGAGGAAGGTAACCTCGCAGCTTATCGTGTTATCAAGACGTATGACAAGGCTATCGTGGTGAATGATTCCAGTGAAGCTTCCCAAGAGCAATATGAGAAGCTGTACCAAGAAAAGTATCAGGGTTGGAAGACCAAATACTATCTGCAAAAGTTTCCCGAATGGGAAGCTAACGCCTATGCCGACGAACAAACGAAACTCTGCGAAAATTATGTCGAAGGTTTGCAGTGGGTCCTTTTCTACTACTACCGGGGCATTGCATCCTGGCCGTGGTTCTACAAGTACCATTACGCGCCGCTCATCTCTGATGTGGCGAGGGGCGCCAATGCAAAGTTGGAATTCGAGAAGGGCCAACCCTTCAAGCCATACGAGCAGCTCATGGGAGTCTTGCCAGACCGAAGCAAGAAGATTGTGCCAACGGCGTATCACGACCTCATGACAAACCCTAGCTCTCCCATCATTGACTTCTACCCCCGAGACTTCGAACTGGACATGAACGGCAAGAAGATGGACTGGGAAGCCGTGGTCAAGATTCCTTTCATCGATGAAGAGCGGCTCTTGTCCGCCATGGAAACGAAGAATGCGCTCCTGACTGACGATGAGAAGGCACGTAATGGCTTTGGTGTTCCTCTCAAATTCACATATTCGGCAGAAGTGAACTTCACATATCCTTCTCCTCTTCCCGGCATCTTCCCCGATGTCCAAAACTGTCGCTGCATCGAGAACATTTTTGACTTGCCCAACATGGATGGACTTGCCTATAAATCAGCTTTAACTGATGGCGCAAAGCTGAAGATGGACGCTTTGGCAGGATTCCCTTCTTTGCACACCCTTTCGCACACGGCACAACTCATTGAAGGCTACGGTATCAACGTATTCCAAGCTGACAGCCGCAACCCGAGTGTGATTGTGACCTTGACTGAGACGGGCGCACGGAGCAAGACGGAAACGTGGAAGGCGAAGCTCGGCAAAAAATGTTTTGTTGGTTATCCCTTCCTGCAAGAAGCCAAGGTTGTTAAAGTTCAGGATGAGCTGTTCACTTATGAGCTTGGTGAAGACGGTGTGGAGGTTGTCATGAAGGACAACTCGAACCGCGAATGCGCTGATTTTGCCAAAGAAGCGGATTTCCTTGAAAACTGGCACGCCAAGCGGCTCGGTGTCACTATCGGTCAAGTCGAGTGTCTCGTTGGAGTTCACATGTTGAAGGGTCTCCTCAAGACAGAGGACGGCGCTCTGATCAAGGAATATGCTGAAAACCCAAGTGTTCGCAGCATCTATGCGTCTCAAACTATCGTTGACGAGGTTATGAATGAAGATGAGAGATTCATTGAAAGAGCTGCGCTGCCAGTCGAGGAGGAATTCCCCCAGGGTACGAGAGCCTTCTTCCTTGGTGACTATGCTTATGGGCGCCCTCTCGAAATCACTGGTCATGTCAATGGCAAAACGGAATTGGTAGTCTCGGTCCCGAAGACAAAGGAGCCTGAGTTCTCGCGATCCATCATTCAGCAGGCCGAGAAGGCTAACCCCTATACGCCATCCTTCGCAATCGCCAAGCAGCTCGGAGTCCACCCATTGGTTCTAAGCAAAATTACATCCTCCTTCCAAGTGCTGACCTCGGCCGGATTGAAGTTGAACCTAGGCCTCAACTTGAAGTTCGAAGGGCGCAAGCTGAAGGTTCTCGGCTATTCTCGCAAATCCAACACTGGGTGGGAATTTAGCAACCTTGCCATTCAGCTCATTGCCAACTACATGGTGGCATTCCCCGATTTCTTTGCCGCGGTACAGAAGCATGCTCAAAAGAGTGATATTTACGACACAGACCTTTGGCCTGACCAAACCGTGGCATCTCAAAGACTGAAAGATCTATCGGCGTGGTTGAAGAAGCAAGAAACGAGCAAGTTTGAGAAGGTCACTTTGGATGCTGAGCAGCTAGACTCCGACATCGTCATGGCACTAGCCAAAGTTGGCGAGCAAGTATTCCAAGCCTCTCAGGATGCCGATATTCGCAAACTACGCGGTGTTCCTCGCACAGCGCTGCTGAAGCCATCGGATGCTGAAATGGTGCTCGGCAACCAAATTTTCAAGCTTGGTGATCGCGTAACATTTGTTGCTGCGGCTGGTAAAGTGCCTATCGCCACGAGGGGCACAGTGGTTGGTATCAGCCGCACCCCAACTGCACTTTTGCTTGATGCTGTATGGGATACATCATTCATGAGTGGAACGACGTTGGGTGAGCGGGCCCCCATGTTCCGTGGACAAACCGTGCCGGCCTCGAGCGTTCTGAATACAACAAACCGCCAGGTACTCTCGGCATCGAGCAAGTCGCAGCAACGACGGGCAGCGGCAGCACCGAACAAGACAACCGGCGGCTACGGATCTGTCGGGGTGGCGCAATACAAGGATGCCGACGCTCCAGCCCCTCTTCGTGGGGGCTGGAGCGGCGCCGTCAATGGCAAGCAGTCATCCGGTCGCGGTCGCGGCCGTGGCGGCGCCAACGGCGAGCCCAAGCTCTTGCATAGCACCATGGTCTACCGAGACGGCCCTAACAGCAGCTCCCAGAGCAACGGACAGGCCAGCCGGGGTCGCGGCGGTCGGCGAGGCGGTGCCACTAATGGGCAGAACGGAGAGCAGAAGTACGGGAACGTGCCGCCTCCCGCCGGCCTCGATGCCCCCCGTGGCGGTCGCGGGCGTGGCCGGGGTAATAGGGGAAGAGGCAATGGCAACCGTGGCCGTGGAGTTGCTTCGGGTAGTCAGGAACCCAAGGCCGCCTAAGGGACTTGGCCCGTTAAATTTTGGTGGTTTATGGTAAACTATTCCCAGTATACGATTGAATGTATTTGAGTAAATCACGGGTGGAAAAGGCGGACTACTGATGCCTGCATAAACGCACTGGGAGTCCATGTCTGATACTTGAAAAGATATTATAGATACATGACGCTGGAATAAATGTAGCTTATGTAAATAAAACAAAGCACGGTACACCTCATTGACAGCGCCTTCATGGTGATTTACTACTAGGTGGGAGAAATGTAAAGCAAATGAATCTGTATTGAATTTGCATCGACAAGGAATAGCTCGTCTCCTGAACGCCCAGAAACCAATTACATTACCAATAGCATCAACGAAGCCTTGTGTGATTTGGGGGCACTTCCCGATCTACGCCCTGGCCTTCTTGGCTTTGGACTTGGAGTTGGACTTGGAGTCCTTGGAGTCCTTGGTCTTCAGGGCAGGGAGGGCAATTTTATCGCTCTCGCCGCCGCCTAAAGTTTTCCAGAGGAAGAGGTCCTTGGGCAAGTTCCAGGTGAGAAGGCCGACCCAGGGCTGAACATTGTAGTGCAGCTTCAGGGTAACGTCTGCAGTCTCTGCAATCTTGCCCGATGGGTGGGTAATTTGGTACTTGGGCTTCTGGTTCTTGAGCTTGAGCTTGCCACTGTAGGGTTTATCGGATTAGCGATTAGGGCGCAGCTAGCAAATTAGTGGTCGACATACCGGCTGGGATCGATCGACTTTCCTGCAGACAGCTTTCGCATTTTCTTGAGAGTGTGGGGCCCGACGTTCAACAGGTGGTCAGCGCTGGGGTTTGTGATGATGCTATCCCAGATCACCGCCGAGTTTGTTGTGTTATCGGGGCCAGGCCAGTCCGCGGTGACATAGACGAAGAGGTTCTTGGTGTTCCATGTGAACAGACTAGAGAGGTCGGCATCGAGAGAGAAACGAATGATCGCATACTCTTCCTTCTTGGAGCTGTAGTAGTGAGGGCGGCCCTTGACGCTGTTTCGGAGGGCTTGTCAGCGATGTTCCTGACGGTTTCCACGGCGCGTGGTTCCGCCGACGGACGAGACGACTTACACCTGGATGTTCTGGGGGGTAATAACACCGGACGGGTCGCGCGGGGAGAAGAGGTCCGTGGCAGCGATGAAGGCGCCAAAGACGCAGGCTACGGTTGTGAAGAAGCCGAAGACATTCTGTATGCGATTGAAGGAATTGTACATGACGGGCGAGGAGGTGCGCGACGCAGCCACGTCTTGCGAGCGTTGCAGAAGGGTATGCGAGTCGATTTTTGGTAGCAGTCTTCGAATCGGCGAGCGGACGTTTGCGTTTGACGATTGGTGATATATCGGCAATGCGACGGCGGAACGAGCGAGTGCGTGCTGCAAGTTGGCACTGATGATGGTAAGTCGCGAATCAGGACACGTTTAGTGTGGAGAGCTTGTTGGAGTAGTGCGATTTGGAGACCAGCATAGATGTGTACCTAGGTACCTACCTACTAACGTACCGAGTGGCTCGGGTCTACCTTAGTCTCGCAGGCGATGTAGGGTACGCTTCACGACGTATCTCGTACCAAAGGAAACACCCGCAATTGTTGTACAGAAAGCCAGTAAATTTTAAATTCATTCCTCCGCTATGCCGGGTGAAATCTTACCATCAACTTCACGGCTGCGCGACTTGCGTGACTGCCCGCAGTTACTGCGGCACGTCAATAGCGTATACATATTCCCCACGCCTGCAACGCTGCAAAACTCAAGTACCGGACATGGCTGGTGACGACGGGCAGCAGAAAAGCGCATGGTTGAGACTGGCGTGGCCGCGGCAGGGCTGTCCCGCATCCCATCTACACAAAACATCTTCCGCGTTGCAACAAATTATCAATCACCACGGAAGATGAGAGGGAGCTCGTCCAAAAGACCCTGAGGCCGCGGTCACTGACCGTTTCATGGCAGCTCTGCACACAGTTGTGCCGCTTCGAGGCGATCCAGCACGCACCGGGGCGTCGCCATGTTACTACGACAGCTCGCCTCTCCCGCCGCGTCATGTCCCCTCGCAAGTCGCAAAGGCTTGCGTCTGCCGCGGCCGCTGTAACGATAGAACCAGTTGCGGAAAAGGTATGTTTTAGTTCATTTAATAACCCCCAATCAGCTCTTTCAACCCCATTGCTGCCAGCCCTGGTGGAAGCCAGCTGGTGAGATCATGGTAACACCACCAGAACGGGGCCTTTCCAGCGACCATTTAGCGCCTGATGCTTGTTGGAAATGCCCTGAAAGCCTGCTGTCGCCTCACCAAAGACCCACTGCTCCCGCATCATGGTACCCCGCTGACCAACGCCCAACTTTTTTTTCGCCCGCCTACCAGAATTGTTACCAACCTTCCTCAGCCGACACTCTGCATGCGCCGCGACCGCCTGCTGCCGGCACGCTCAAAATGTACGCTCGCAGATCCCACCAAACGGTTGACCGCCACATGCATTCTTTCATCTTCTAACCATCTCACGGCATAGTGCACAAGCAGACGGTTTCGGCGCGTCTCTGCCCGCATCAACGCCGCAGCATCCATCGCCTCTGCCACCAGCGTGTGCCACGGCTGAGGAGCTTCATCTGGGGCAAGATACTACAGCCGCGACAATAGCGTCTGCAAAGCCCTCTTGGAAGTGAGTTTGTATTGGATCAAACGCACTTGCAATCAAAGTTTTGCTCATACTGGCTAGTGCTTTGCGTCGATACTATTCTGAAGCCAGCTCGTTCCCAGACTATGGGTATGTCGCTTGGACTGTTGTGCTATTCAACACTTGCTGACCAAACGCAAGGTCTCCCTATCCCGCCATGGGTGTTGATCGGCTTGTATGCCCTCATATATATATATACATGCTACATTATGTTCAACCATTCACTAACCTGCGTCGCTCAGAGACAGATGAACCAATCATGTGGTCCCGTCAACACTCTGACGAAAAGCAGCAACAAGCGAGAGTTTTCTGATTCCATACCAGCAACGCACCAGGCTCTTACTAAACGACAACGACGGGAGAATAGTCTTAAGGAAACCATTTCCCCTGAACCAGTAGATGAAAAGTCGCCGCCCAGCTCAAGGCCAACACCCAACAACCCCCAACATGCTGGCAACACAAGCTTGGCCCCCGCACCAAAGTTGAAGCAGGACGCATATACCGACATGAACGACTCTAACCCTGCTCCATCCAATGTCACATCCGATGTTGCTTCTAGACGCGGTCGTCCAAGGTGGCAGTCGCCAAGTGCCTCCTCGCCAGCATTCTCGGGACGGACGACGAAACGGGTTACTGCTCCACTAGAGCACGACGAGATTGAAACTTCCGAGGATGAGCTCCAATCCAGTCATCCCACTACTGCCTCAGCCATCAGACAAACAAAATTTTCACAAATCAAAACCTCCCCTCGTTCAAGGCCACGCATGCGAGGCGACATCACGCCCTCGAGATTCGCAGATCATGTCCCAAGACAGACCACAAAACCACACATGGCTATATTAAAGGCTGTTTCAGGAGAACGGATGTATGACGCGACACAGGAGGGTCAACCTTCGCTATCCTTGCACCAGTGTCCGAGTAAACCCTCTTACCTAGAAGCATGGTCTGATGGACAACCGGACCAAGGGTATCAATGGGTCTCATTCGATATCAACGATGTTAGTAAAATTCGTTATGGCGGATGCTATCTCTATTTCCGACGCTCTATGATTCGTGGCCGGCCTCCCCAAATATTATTGCGCTTTGCAAGCCGAGAAGGGGCCTCCCAGGTTGCCAAATTGATAGGCAATAACATTGTCGAGACCCATACAAGGTAAGGCTTCCGCTGGTGGTGATTTTCTGCAGCTTGCCTTGCTAACGCGGAACAGAGAGGAAATGGAAAAGATGCTCCGTGTCTCCTGGGACAAGGCGATACAGAGATCAGAGCAACTTGCTCGTCATGCCGACATGCAACCAGTGTACAAATCCAGCGATGGAAATAAGGATCGAAAGGAAATCGAAGAGTATCCTAAGTCTCTAGAATGGAACTCGAAGAAGCTCCGAGAAAAAACGACAGTTCGGTCCGACCATCAAGAACCGCGGCGCTCGGCATCACCCATTCGTCGAGTCGGAATGCAAACCCGACGAACGAGGAACTTATCTCCAACTCGGAGAGAACGGTCACCCATTCTCGACCGCTGGTCTGAGAAGAACGCCGGATGGGAAGACAGCTGGAAACAAACGCTTGTGTATCCCGCAACCGGGCGCAACCGGGCGTCCGTGGACAAGGAAGACATTCTCAGACTAGACGAGGGCGAATTTCTCAACGACAACTTGATAAGTTTCTATCTCCGATATCTACAAACTAAAATGGAGCGAGAACGGCCAGAGCTCCTGAACCGCGTACACATTTTCAGCACATTTTTCTTTGAAAAGCTTACATCTGGGAAAGGTAGCATTAACTACGATGGCGTCAAAAGCTGGACTTCCAAATTGGATCTGCTTTCCCATGACTACATCGTGGTACCAGTCAATGAAAACGCGCATTGGTACCTCGCAGTTATCTGCAATGCCCCAAAACTGCTCGAGCCGGTGGACGATGACCAGACACATAATCCTGTTGCGACAGACGCTTTGGGGCGGCTACGACCAGAAACACCCATTATGACCACGGTGGAGCGGGAAATGTCTGATATATCACTGGAAGAGCTTGTTGGAACAAGACGCTCCTCAAGACAGCACTCTTCTGGTATTGCATCGTCCCCTCCGAAAGCTGCAGCAGTAGGAAGCTCTCCTGCGCGGACCGCACAAGTACCCCGTGCGCCATCGAAGCGATTGGATGCATCTCAGCCGCGTATTGTTACACTTGACTCACTCGGCTCCAATCACTCCGCAACTTGCAAGGCACTCAAAGAGTACCTCGTGGAAGAAGCCAAAGACAAAAAGAATGTTGTGCTGACTTCTGTGCCTGGTGGCATGAAAGCCCGCGGCATCCCCGAGCAAAACAACTTTTGCGACTGTGGAGTCTTTGTTCTGGGCTACATGGAAGAGTTTCTCAAAGATCCAGACGTCCTGGTCCGCAAAATACTCCTGAGAGAGAACATCGACTGGTCCATAGATGCAGCAAGACTTCGCAAGAAGGTGCGCCAAATTCTGTTTCAGTTGCAGAATGAGCAGACGGAACGCATGGCAAAGGAACTCGAGCAAAGGCGGCATCAAAAACGGCCCAGCAGATCTTCAACCAGCAGCATATCGGCCACCATTAAGGATGCATCGCCCAAATGCGTTGTCAAGAACAAAAGAGTTGAGGCTTCAGCTTCCCTGCTCCCGCAACCACCGCAGCCGCTGACGTCCCCCACCCTCCGCGGAAGCGTGACACCAACTGCTGCGGCATCTCCCACCTCTGGCAGAGCAGCGGAGGCCAGCGCCGACCAGGAGGATGTTGACACCGTCAAATTGCCATCAGAGGTAGCATATGAGACGGGCGCAAAGTCCCCCGCGGAGCCGTCACCACTGGTGTCATTAAAGCCGCAATCAGTACAAGTCACCATGGATGCGTTGCCCACGTCTTCGGCCGCTGGTGATAGCCATATTGACGATACGCAGGAATCGGTACAGCTGCTGTCTATTATCGACAAGTCGCAGACACCGCAAACATCGCAAGCAAAGGGACCTTAGTTTTGCTTACCATCATATCATTAAATTCAACATGCCGTAACGATGGCTTCAGATACTATAATCACCGCATTTACGAGTTTCTTATATTCAATACAACGCGGAGGGGATATTTTCATGAGACATGGATTTTTTTGACAGGCCAACGGCCAAGTGTATGTTTGGGTGTTTGGCAGAGTTGTTCTTTCATTTTTATTCGTGTATCGAATGCTGCAGCACTTCTTCCTATGTTGCATACGATACTCGTCTACATAGCGCATTATTTAGCTCGGCATAGTTCATTACGTTTTAGCTACTTGTATTACAATGGGTAAAAAATCACCGATTCGATTAAGATAGGCCGTGAAATAAAGGGGGTGAGGAACGAGCAAGCTATACATGCATTTTCTTTTCGTAGTAGTGCTAGTTGAAAAGTTGTATATATACACCCGCTTGCAGAAGAAATTTGTACATGATGAGGTGATTCTCCTTCTTAGTTTCCTCCTACTACTTCATTCTTTCCTAAATCCGCTTAATATGTTTTGAGCTCTCTACGAGCTGTCGTCTTCATCAACCTCGCCCTCGGGCTCCGCGTTTTCATCGTCCATCGACTTCGGTACTCGCGGCACTTCAAAGACGACTCCGCCATTTCTTGCTCCCTTGTGCACCTTCCAGCGGCCGAGGCGGTGCTCACTGCTGACAGCAGCCACGATACAGAGTCCGTCCTTGCCACGCTCGCCGCGTTCAAATACGGTGATTCCATTGATTATACCACCAATGGGACGCTGCGGAAGCTGCTTAAATGCAGAGTTCACGCCATTGTCTGGTTGACTCTCTTCCGTATCAGCCTCCACACCGTTCTCCGTATCCTGCCTACCAAGCACACCCAGCAGCTCGATTTTGCGCTTATCCTCTGATAGTTGCCAGACTTTGACCTGTCCATCCCAGCTACCGCTAAGAATGATATCCGAGTATGGGATTGTTTTGAGTGCCGTGATCCAGCGCGGTGTCGGTGCAGGAATCTCGTTGTTACTAGGTTCTTTCTCGGCGGAAGCGGCGTGGGGAGCGAGGTGCGGGTCGATGCCGTGCGCAAGCGGCTCGATATACACGGGCTTTTTCTTCGCAACACTCCAAAGTGAGATGGACCCGTTGTCGCTACCAGTCACAAACAGTTCGTCGTCAATCATGGCAATACGATCCATCGTGCCTTCAGCTAGCAGAGAGCGCTTGTCCACTCCGGGATGTTTTTGCTTCTTGTCGACAGCACCGCCACGGAACACAAGCTGTGTTTCTTCCATGACTTTCCATAGACGCGCAGTTCGATCACGCGCGCCGACACTAACACAGCGCTCTTGCGCCAGGGCATCAATGTCCACAACCTCATCTTGATGGCCAAAGAGCGTCTCGACATAAGCCATCTCATCCAAGCTCCAGACTTTGACGGTTCTATCTTTCGAGCATGAATAGAGCTGATTTGTGCCCCTTCGGAATGCAAGGCCTGTGACAGCGTCTCGGTGGTGTGTAAGGACCTTGATTGGCTTCAGCGTTGCCGCGTCGTAGACAATCATCTTCTTATCTTCTCCTCCCGTAACAACATATTTGCCATCTGGCGATGCAGCGACTGCGAGGATTCGGCCGGTGTGTCGCTTGTAGTATCGTTCTCCGGCCTTGGCGGTGTTTCCTCTGATCCAGCTCTCGAGCTCAGGTTTTCTTCTCGGTGGGGCTTGTGCCTTCTTGGACTTGCGCCTTGTTGTTTGTGGGTGTTGATCCTTTGGTAGGTCTTGTGTCTTCCACCTTTGAAGAAACAGGTCCTTGGTCGCTGTATACACGTATGGGGCACACGCAGCAACCGAGGTGACTGCGTGCGTATTGGTGCGGAAAAACGTTTGTGATGCATCTTGGAGAGCCAACTCCTGGGCCAATTGACGGTACACACGTCCTTTGGTCTCTGCAATGTCTTCTTGCAGTCTTTCGGCAATCATATCGCGATCGATGTCGGCAGCGTCAAAGCCAGCTTCGTCCACGTGCTGCTTGACATTTTCCAGATAGCGCTCTGCCAGGCGCAGTCTTCGTTCGGCGGCCGTTTCCTCCTCACTTTCTTCCGATTCACTCTCATCTACATCCTCCTGCATGTCGGATGGAACTTCAGAGTCGTCATTGTCGTCATCAGAGTCGCTTCCCGAAATTGATTCGTCTCGCTCTAGTCGCTTCTTTGGCGCGACAGCGACCTTGTTGCCGCCCCCTCTGCCGTTCGGCTTCTGCGCAGCAATTCTCTTTTTTGGTGCATCCGAGGAAACAATCCTCTTGCGCTTCTTCTGAGCGCCAGGCACTGTAAAAAAGGACGACATGGTTGCTGCTGTTGCTCCGGAAATGCGCAACCCTGCACATAGATTCCTGGCCGGTGAAGTAATAAGTTTTCTGCCGCCCGTCTAAAAAAAAAAAAAAAGGTCGAAAGGCCTTGCACTGCCAAAAATGGACAGACCCCACCAGCGCCTTTGCTGGCGAATAATGTGGTGCGATCGGGTTATAGTGGTTCCGGTCCTTCAAGGCGGTCTCCACCAGGCCAAGTGAGCATTGGTTGACGCGCATGGCTACAGCAGCCTAGTTGAGGTAGCTTGCCGGACGGACGAAACCAACGAAGCTCTCTTCCCAACAACAACGATAGCAAAACACGACCACGGACAACAATCAACATGTACAGACACACCCCCTCCAACACGAGCTATTCCACAATGCTGACATTGCCACTCTAGGGAGGTCCTATTGGGCATTACAGGAAAGGACTTCACCATCATCGCTGCCTCCAAGGCGGCGATGAGGGGAGCTACGATTCTCAAGGCATCTGACGATAAGACGAGAGAACTGAACAAAAACACTTTGCTTGCCTTCTCTGGCGAGGCTGGTGACACAGGTGAGTCATTTACCATTCTCCAACCCGGCGCATTCGCATGCACCACAGGACCAGAGGAGGTTGGTGACGATGCTGACTTGTCACGCGACGTTTGTAGTACAATTTGCCGAATATATCCAGCGCAACGCACAGCTGTATTCGATGCGGAACGAGACAGATCTATCGCCATCTGGCCTGGCACACTTCGTTCGTGGCGAGCTTGCATCGAGCCTGCGATCGCGAAAGCCTTACAATGTCAATCTTCTGATGGGTGGCGTCGATCCTATCACCGGCAAGCCTTCCCTTTACTGGATGGACTACCTTGCATCGATGGCCGAAGTCCCATATGCGGCACATGGTTACGCTCAGTCAGTATTCCCCGTCCAGCACGCGAATGAGGCACCGAGGCAAACGTTCAAGACATTACCTAACGCGTCGAT
Organism: Lecanicillium saksenae; assembly: GCA_027627215.1. NCBI lineage: Eukaryota > Fungi > Ascomycota > Sordariomycetes > Hypocreales > Cordycipitaceae > Corniculantispora > Corniculantispora saksenae. The sequence continues at coordinate 24,601 of JANAKD010000032.1, read as the reverse complement.
AGGTACTACTGCCTTTCAATCCTCGACAAACATCATCATCCCGATATTAATCTCGGGCAAGGCATCAAGCTTCTTACGCTGTGCACCGACGAACTGAAAAGACGTCTACCGATCGACTTCAAGGGCATGACTGTCAAGGCCATCAAGGCGGACGGAATCATAGATATAGAGTTTGACGATGATAAAGTGGTGAAGAGCGCATGAACTATAAAGCGGAGCTAGCAGGATGCGCAGCTTGTATAACTATGGCTAGATAGCTGATGAACCATGCAATCTTTCCCCAAGTTGGCATACGCCGCATCAAACATCGCGTGCATGTTATTCCTCTTCACTGTACTATCCCCGTGATATCCGGTAGGCCGGCGGTAACAGCCAAGAACTGAAGGCTATGGCAGTGAGCGGAAGTGACTTCACGCACTATGCGCGTCAAGCAGGATGGACAGGAGGTACTCTCCAAACCCGCGGATGCCTTTGTATTTAGACCGAAAATGCGTCCAACACCACAGCTGCATGCTGTTAGAATAACTGACAGAAGCATGTAACGGGTCCTTGCGGACTCGTTCCCCTCAGCGAGGCACTTTGTACGTGTTCCTTAACAAATCTCATATTTCGCTGAAGCATTACCGCCCACCGCGAAGCCAACCCGCGACGTCCCCCATTGTGTTGCAATATGCTTTCGCTTTCGCTATGCATTTTGCCCAACAATTCACACATACGGCGCTGCGCATACCATGCGCATCTTCAATATCCAATTCAGAGGTATTCTTATAGTTGACAAATATTTCTGAGGACCACAATGGAAACTTGCCGCTGCGCGCTTAGTACCGGGGCAGAATCCGTTGGGAAACGAGATGAGCAGGGATTGGCGGGGCACGCCAGTAACAAGGCTCCTTGGATTTCGTTCTCGAACACGTCGGACAAGCAGATCCAGCGATGGATGCATCAGTCAGCACAGGATCAACGAGAATTTAGAATAATGGGGTCGGCGAAGAGTCGAGTAAGATTTCTCAAAAGCCTTCCGGAGGATCGCGCGATAGCTTGACTCTCCCACTCTATCTATGTTCCAGCCACTTCTGAGGCTGGAGAAGACACATTCACTCAATTGAAAGGACATTTATGTGCATATAACGGTTCAGCCGAGCCGAATCCATGGAAAACGGACGTAAGGTTAACTATCTTGCTCAGTCGGCCACAAAATGGTCAGACTTGGGCATTGTTTCATTGTTAAACAACAACTCCGTAGCGAAGCTACGGCGCTAACGGTCGCGTGGTAAATATTGTGCCTGGGTGCCCCGCAGCGAGCCGCAGGCGCACAGGATGATTGCTCCCGCAGGATTGCACCCCGCTCAAATTACCCATGGCTCATTGTTTCTCAGCGAGACCAGCGTGGTCGCAGGATTCAAAGGCTGAAGAAGGATGCATTGTTGCGGCATCGCCCACATTCGCATGGCTCCAGAGTAGGACATTCATTCCTGTCGCCCGTTGCCTGGAGGTGCAGTTCAGTGCATAAGTGGCCCAGGTTTGGCACTGGAATGAACTAATATAAAGAAGCAAACACCTCGCACATCCGATCATGTGCACTATATATTTTCAATACAAGCTCCATTACTTTTTCTGTCCCGTCTTTTGCTGGTAACTTTGTGTCTGGCTATCCACCACCATGCTCTCAACGATCGCTGCATTGGCTCTGGCTGCCATGGCTGCCGGCAGCCCAGTTCAACTTGAAGCCCGTGAACATGACGACTTCAGGAATGAAATGCTCGCGGCGCATAACTGGTATCGTAGCCAGCACTCCGCAGCCCCTTTGAATTGGGATAACGGCCTGGCCGACTACGCCCTCGACTGGGCCCGTAGATGTTCCGAGAACCCTCGTCATTCGGTAAGTAAACAGAAGTTACAATGCTGGCAAAAGCACTCTCACTAATTTTTTCATTTCCTTAGGGCGGTCCTCACGGCGAGAATATCGCTTGGGGTACTGGATGGAGCTCTTCCTATGGTTGGGCTAATCTTTGGGGGAATGAACGCACACACTTTGACTTCAACAACCCGCACTGGGACCCCCCTACGGGTCATTTCACGCAGCTGGTGTGGAAATCCACCACCAAGGTTGGTTGCGGCTGGGCACACTGTTCTTATGGTGATAATATCGTCTGCTCATACGATCCTGCCGGCAACGTGGACGGCGACGACAACCGCTACTGGCGTGAAAATGTCGGACGCCAAACCAGTGGCAATCTCGACGATGAATTTCAGGGCTAGAATATTCTTGGCAAACTGTTCCGCGCGCAGATTTGCCCAGATTGAGATAAACTATGTACATAAATTATCACCTGTATATAGAAACGATAATCGAGTACAATGTTGGACGGTGGAATGTCCTGCAGCACCAAGTGAATAGATTAGTTGGCGTGCCTAGTATTCTTCTATTCCAGAATCTCTATAGCGAAAATTGTTAAGCACTTGGTCTGATAGGGCGCGGAATATGTCGTCAGACCGCATGGTCAGTGTGTACTGGTCAAGAGACCTTGCGCAGGCCGCAATGCCATCAATTAGATGACTTCACGGGACGGCAAACAACACAAACTCATAAGAATTAAGACAGAACACCAGTGCAGTGTCACAACAACATGTGTCTGTGGTAGTTAGAAATTAGTGGCTGAGTCGTTTTAGTCAGCTGGTGCCTGGCCTTGGGACGTGATTTAGGTTCTTCCTCTTCTTCCTCTTCTTCCTCTTCTTCATCTTCTTCATCTTCTTCATCTTCTTCATCTTCTTCCTCTTCTTCATCTTCTTCATCTTCTTCATCTTCTTCATCTTCTTCATCTTCTTCATCTTCTTCATCTTCTTCATCTTCTTCATCTTCTTCATCTTCTTCATCTTCTTCATCTTCTTCATCTTCTTCATCTTCTTCATCTTCAACTCTCTCTTCCTGGCGTTGAAATGGACCCTCAGCAGCCCCTTAACAATGCACAACTTCTCGACCAATTCCAAGATCTCCTTAGAGAGCTTAGAGGAGGTGAAATGAATGCCGACACCGCGATGAGCCGCCTATTTTCAGGCATGAAGATAGAGATCTCCATTCGTGACCACTAGATCTACGATCTAGAACAAGACCATTTAAACGACCTATAGCACCTTCGACGCCTAGGTAGCAAATGCCCTGAATCAGTCGAACCCGCCTTGACGGTTATCCAAGCCCGACTTGACGAAATATACGCCCAGGGACAATCCGTCGCTGGTCGGGCCCCTGACGACGCTTTTAGCCAGTCGGAGGCTCGATGGAGGCTTATTTCGATTGACCACGCCCGCCAGCTCATCAACACCAGCAGGGGCTGGTCACAAAATAACGGGCTAGCCGCCTGGTCTAGTGGCAACACCAACTTCCTGATCACTCGGGGGTCAACGACCGGCGGAACAGGTTACCAGGTTTCACACCTCTGCCACAACACTGGCTGCTTTAATCCCGCCCACTTAACAGTTACATGTACGCCGTCAATACCGACGGCCGTCACGTGCATTCCGCCGCCTTTATTTAGATTCGCTAACTAGTACAGAGATACGGGGAGAATTAACCAATTCATTACCCATTGTGTTGGGGCAGACAAGCACACAGCGCTTCGGAAGTTGCCCGCTGGGCAACTTCCTGACCAAGCCATTTCCTCGCTGCAGGGTAGGTCCAACAGCTATTCGGCCTCAGCGCCGGCTGCCATCGTGGCTCGTGGGGTTTTGAGTTCTTCGTCGAATTTGCGTAGGGGACCGTTTGATCGAGTGCTTCCCAGTCAGCATGCCAATTTTTGAGGCTTCTGAAGGTGGTTGCGATGATCTGTTGTTGGCCGTGGCAGGAGCGATGAGGTTGACAGTGGTGGCAATAGCCACTCGGGCCTGCCGGCTGGCAGCCACTCTCACAGGAAAGGCTTCAAAAATTTGAACAAAGTATTCAATTGATAAAGGAGCGAAAATTATGATAGATGATGGTTCCGCTCACACAAGTGTGTGGGCGAGCTAGCCTACTTATACAAAGGAAATCTCATAGCAACCAATTATCCTAGCAACCAGCAACAGCCCTGCAGGAAGGCAATTCTCCACCGGGTATCCTGCCCAACACACTATATATAGAAAATATAGAAAGCTAATTATAGACTTAGGTAAGTAAGGGAAAGTTTTCAACATAAAGTTAATATCTTATAAAAGCTTAAAGCTAAAGGCTTTTAAAATATTATAATTATATAATATATTCACCTAAAATAATAGAAGTAAGTTCTTCTTAATACTTAAGCTATTTGTGGTATAAGGAAACCTCTAGAATTAGTTTTAAGGTTATACTCAGGGGCCTTATAAGCTTTAACTACTTAACTATACTTTCCCTTTTAAGGCGCACCTAGAAGTCGATATTGGCTTGGAGGATGAAGCATGGTAGATGTGTTGGAAATTTGCGTGATTTCAAGTCCATAAAGAGCGTTGAGAAAACGGTGTTGCACCCTGTCTGGGTGGTCGGGGTAGTAAACTGTTCTGCAAGGTGTGTCGATGCTTCATGGGACAGTCGCAGCTGCACAGCCAGCCACTGCCATTTTACAGCTGGTAGCAACGTATTATCGCATATAGTTGGGATTTCGGTGGTTTTCTTGCCCATAGGGGCGTGAAGTTTTCTCCGCCGTTACACTACCCTAGCACCTGGACTCCGAGTATTAATCATTTCTGCTTCTTGAAGATTCCCCCCTTCCCAAACACGGTGCAAATTACACCGCCGATTCAAGCGAGCATCATGAAGATTCAAGTCGGCGACACGTTTCCAGATGCGCACATCCACCTGCCCGACACGCAGGCCACCGGCTCAGAGCCCATACCGACCGCCACCACGACGCACGAAAAATTCAAAGGAAAAACCGTCGTGCTCGTCGGCGACACGGGCGCCTACATCCCCAGCTCCGAGGAGCGCATCCGAGGCTTCCTACAGCACCACGACGCGCTGACGGCGAAAGGCGTCGACATGATCGCCTTCATGACTAGCGACGACGTCTTTGTTATGCACGCCTGGGGCCTGCATCTTGGGGTAGGCGACAAGATCCAGCTGCTGACGGATGGCAACATGGACCTCGGCGTGCAGCTCGGCCTGGAAAGGAACCTGAGGGGGCCAGGCATGGGCACCCGTATGGTCCGCATCGTGATGATCCTGAAGGACTTGAAGGTTATGCACCTCTCCACCGACTCTGACGACGGAGCCACCAGTGTGGACGCAGAAGCAGCGCTCGCAAATCTATAGATATAAAGGCCAAGAAGTTAATAAAAGTATTCATATTAGTTAAACTCCCGAACAAGGCATTGGCGCCTAAACTTGATCCTTTTCATGTGCAGTTTTATTGCATTGGTTATTCTTTATATAATATAGTACTGTTTAATATCTTTAATAGTAGCCTAAGCTGCCTGTGACTGATATGGTGTCCACCGCCGGAGATGGCACTTTGCAGTTACAGTGTATACGCTAGAAGGCCTTATTGCTCTATAACGGGTCAGTAAAGAGGCCTGCTTGGAAACTTGTCGTAGTGGCCGTTTTGAAGATCTCCGCGGAGCTAGGAACGGGCCGTAGCCAGTATTCATACCCAAGTGGGGAAATTGAGCTTCACGTCTAAACGCCAAATGGCCGAGTGCGGCGATGAAGTCCTGATTGTCGGCGCAATTATTACTTGTGCATGGCGAAACTCACTCCGTGTTACAATCATTTTTTCGCGACACACACAAGCGCTGTTGTATTCGAAAAAAGAGCGCCAAACAAAACTCAAAACATAAAGGCGACCATCTTGAAGACGACTCCCCCTCGCGGCATACTATTACAACTTATACGGCATCACTTGGTAGTATAGAGCAAGTAGTTAAGACAATACCAACAGACTTTACTAATAGCCTTTCTGTTGACCACTGATACTAGGGATAGCTCGTCAGGCAATACAAAGGCAATCACGTCTAGCTCTCTTGTCCAAAGGCAGCAAACGGGGGCGCCGTCGTCTTGTCGCAAGAATACCGGACCACATACAGGCTGTCCTTCGTGTCGCTTCCCACGATGACCTCGCCGCTCGGCGTCGTCACGTTGAACGTGAAGCCTCCTCCGTACTGCGCCTGCCCATACACAAACCGAATCGGCACGTACGTGTTCGCTGAGATTGTCACCGTAAACTTGGCGCTGCCCGCGACGTGGTCTGGCTGGTTGTACAACGCCTTCGCGTCGGCGTTAGCCTCGGTCCAGCCCACGTACGCCTTGCGCTGATTCGGCTGATGCGCGCGTCCCACCCCCTGTATCCCGGGCTATCCACAGTCGCCGCCCACCAATTGGCCAGCCATATTCGTAGATATCCCTTTTCCTCGCTGATTACCCTATAGGGAGGCGGGCCAATTCGCCCGCCACCCCCTCCTTTTGAGGGATTTCCGGCGATGCCCTCCCCCTGTGGCTCGCTGATTGTGCACCTACGCCGGCACCTACAGACGTCGCCTTCCACCTAGCCATAGCTGCCGTACAGCTGCCAGAATAGCGTTATAATTGATACCTTCTGACTCTCCTGCTAGCCGCTAATCTAACCGTCTATAGAATGAGGTGGCTAAGCAGGCAGAAGAGCCCTCGCGAGGCCTCGCAAGACCGCCGCTGATTCGGCCGCCGTGGTGGGCACCGCCATGGGCCAGCAGCAGCGCGTGGAACGGAACGCGATCAACACTGCCGAGTTGCGGGCTAACTCACAGAGGATCTTGACAACAATTCACACAATGCGGCCGCACAACACCCGGGCCGCGTACCTGCCGAAGCAGGCCGCCTTCCAGGCCTTCTGCCAAGCCAAGCAGTATCATGACTACGATACTGTCACGGAGGATAAGCTGCTGCTGTTCCTCGTCGAGGAGGTCGCGAATCGGCCGCTACGGGGAAGGAGCCACAGGGTCAGCCCAGGGAGCGAGGAGACCTCACGGCTGTCATGGCGTTCTGTGCGTACGTATGTTACGGCAGTTACGGACCTCTATCGCACACAAAAGGCGCGTGGCATGAATACGCACCCGTCGCCACGCGAGGATAACGTACGTGACTATCTCAAGACCCTCCAGCGCCGTGACGCCGAGCGTGATAAAGCCGGCTTCTTGGATAAAGGCCGTGATACGCTCCTTGACGGCTATAACGAGCAGGAACTTGAACGTGTCTGTGCCGAGCTTTGGGCACATAGTGTAGCCTCGCCAGAGTGTCACTTCCGTACGCTTGTTGACCTCTTGCTGGGCCACTATATGTTGACGCGCGGCAGCGATCGACGGGCCACAGAAATCTCGGATATCTTTACTTTTGAGTTTAAAAACGAGGGCTCAACACGATGTATGCCCTTGATCATCACCACACGAGGAAGCAAGCAGAACCAACACGATAGGCTCGAGACGGCTGGGGCGCTACGTAACCGCCAGCCATTAGTCTGCCTTCTTGGAGCCTTGGCTTTTTACTTCCTTCTCCGCTGGGACCTCACGGAGGAGCCATTCCCAGATTTAGGCCACAAGGCTAGCTGGTACAAGATCCGGCTAATTAGGGGCTTTGGTAATGATTCTGCGGCTACCTTATCATATAATTCCCAACGTGATTGGGTTGTTAAGGCCTTTGGCTACGCTGGAATCCACTCAAAGAAGAAGACGCATATTGGCCGAAGCTTAGGAGCTAAAACCGCCGAATTGAAGGGCGTTAGCGAGGATCAAATACGCCGCGCAGGCCGTTGGAACCAAGAGCAGATGGTTGGTTGTTATCTCAGCGCCTTGCCTCGCAAATTTATGCGTGTGATGGCGGGCCATCCAGCCCAGCCGGGGTGCTTTGAGGTTCGCCGGGCCAATCTCACGCCTCCTGATTCCCTGCTTTCCCTAATCTGGCCTGACCTAGACCAGTGGAAAGGCCATCAGGTTGACGATCTCGCAACAGCCGGCTTTATTGACTTACTGCTATATTTACGAGAGGTTATCCTACAAGACTCCGTGGCTCTCAAGCCTCAATTTCCTGCAAGTCCTATCTGGAACCACCCTGTCTTTCAACATCCAGAGTATCAAGTGTATAGCCAGCAGTTACAGTCATCTATTCAAGAGGCTGAGCAGCCTCGCCAGCTTACTATCCTGACGCAGGCTATACCAATACTGACAGAGTATTTGAAGTCAATTGACGCCAAAAATGAGAGCCGAATAGTGGCAACAGAGGCACGCCTTCATGCAGAGATAATAGGCCAATCAACCCAGTTACAAGCTCTTCTATCTGGTGGCCTAACCGTCCACTTACAAGCTGCCCTCTCCACGGCTAGGCCAAGTACGGCAACTAGCCCAGCAGCAGCTGCATCAGCTGCATCAGCTACAACAACAGCTACAACAACAGCCCCAGCCCCTGCCACAGCCATACTCACAGGCCCAAGAACAAGCCTAGAAACAGGCTTAGAAGTCATAGCAGAAGAGGCTATATCAATACCTCAATACCGTATGTGCCGTACAGTTAAGACGGTAGAGGCTTTATGGCAAGAATGGACTGTTGGCCTCAACGGCCAGTTATCTATCTTAGAACTCAATAGAAAATGGGGTAACAAGTGGCGGGCAGGGCGCCAGAGTGAGCTGCAGTGGTATTCCCTACGCCTCGAGGTTATCAAGGAGATCCAGCGGCTAGCGCAGGCGCAGCGCACCAGCGAGAATACTGCGATGCAGGTAGTTAACCATCACCACCAGAAGATAGGCTGCTCGATAGATCAACTCTGCAAGCAGCTACGGGTAAGCCGAAAGGCTCGTATGAAGCAGAAAGCAAAATAGTAGCTATTTTTTAATACATTTTGACTTAATTGGAATTTTTTGGCAGCCTGACGGCTGAGTTACAATATAGGTGGATATTTGCAACCACTGAGCGTACAGACTGGAAGTGGCGGCGCCCGGCCACTAAGCCGCTGAATCAGCCACTATGAGGGCGATGTGGATATACTATTGGTATGAACAGAACTAATATTGGAACTGTATATTAAAGGATTTCGAGAGGGAGGTGTAATAAACGGCTTCCACTGGGCCTGAAAAGCTATATATATGCTATTGTGCCTGCATTGATTGCTAGAATTGCTTTCAATGACCTGATCTTTTGCCCCGTGGTCTGACGGCACAGGCGTTTGTCACAGGAGGGGGTGTTTCCCCTCCCGCTTTTATACCTTTGTTAACAGTCACCCAGCGGTAATGCTGCATGTCTTGCACACGATACCCTGTGTCTGAGTGTCTTTTACGGGTGCTAAACACTTAGTTGTCGGCATCATGAGTCTTGAAGTGTCAATTCCGGAGAAAAGCTCCCTGGTGGTGGTTTGGTGGGGGGACATAACAGGCGAATCTATGCTCCACGGAGTACTCCCTTTTGCATGTCCAATGCAGCTCAGCCGCAGGCAGCTTATTACCTTTGTCTTATACTGATGCTACCCAAACGCGCACTTTGGATACTCACAGGCCGAATTTTATTCAATCAATGTCTACGACATGCATTGCATCTAGTCTACCACACGGTTTCTGGCCGCAGCTCAGCTTAGCCACGTCGACGAGTCGCGAGCTGAGTTGCGCGGCCTAATGCACATCTTGGAGCAGGATTTTCATCCGCCGGATCGCGAATCTCAGAAACCGTCGTGTAGTCTCCGGTGAAGAACCCGGGACTTGCCAGCTTGGGCTGATTTGTTCTCGCAGTCTGGCCGCAGGGCCCTGTACCGCTATTTTCTGCAAAATATGAATGCCGCACCGCCCATTGTTTGCGCCAGCCACAGCCAAGCCCGTATCCCCCCCCTCCCCCTTTTTCTTTTTCTTTTTTTCATGAGCCTATAGTAGTCATTTCGTATCCATGAGTTTTCCAGCAACGGCGCAGCTGCACCTTCAGATATCGCGTCATATTCCAAGGATTGATTACGGAAAGTAAATTGCCCACAGTCCCTTCATCTGCAGCACCGTCTGTTTGACAGTTTCTGGGCCAGGGCAGCTAAATGCCAATGATGCTGCGCAACGTTGATTCAAAGTGGTGCTGGTTTGAATACGTAATGGTTACCGTTTGGCAATGTCCGTTGGGCAGCTTCATTTAGACGACATGGTGGTATTATGCGGACATTTATTCAATGACTCTGACCGGTAGAAATCTGTTTCAATTGTTGTCAAGGAGGCTGGCGCAGCATTCGCCGACATCTGCATGCATATCCTGGACGAGCCAGTCGCTAAGGGTTCTTTAATTTAGTTTTAGTATCTTGCTGATGGTGATGGCGCAGAGTCACGGACCCATCACATGACGTAGTTGCAGCACACGTGCCCGCCCAGTACCGCTTGCGGCCCGCTGCAGCTCCTCCAAACTGTTACACCGTGTGCTCGGGTTGCAAATGTGGTAGTTGAAAAAGGCAAAGCCGTCGCTAGGTGTCTACGGTAGGGCGCAGTAAGTGTTTGCACCCTGTCACGTACCTCGGCCGGCCGGGGGCTACAGGGTAAGCTGGTTTGACTTGGTGGGAAAAAAATGGGCGGCACGTTGCGCCAATAAAAACGAACGCAGGCGCGCCGTGCGTTGGCAGGCAGGCAGAGGCATGCCTGAAAAGGCCACTGGCAAAAGGAATTGTTCTTGCGGGCAGTGTGGCGGGAGATATCGCGGAAAAGGTGTGTGAGGTACAGGGTAGGTACANGGGTAGGCTGGTCTGACTCGGTGAAAAAAAAATTGGGCAGCACGTTGCGTCAACGAAAACGAACGCAGGCGCGCCGTGCGTTGGCAGACAGGTAGAGGCATGCCTGGGAGCACCGCTGACAAAAGGAATTGCCCGTGCCGGCGCCGTGGCGGGAGATATCACGAGTTGAAAGTGCAAGGTACAGGGTAGCTACCCTGTAGCTGGCGGACGAAAATCGACGCAGCACAACCAAAACTGCATTTCCCAGCGGGAGACTTCGCAGGCCGTCCTTTGGAGTATGGATGCAGCCGTGCATTACTTCAAAAAACAACTGCAAGTGCGTTTTGGGTGAGTTTTTGTGTCGAGGTACAGGGTAGGTACAGGGTAGCTACCCTGTAGCTCGGTCTTTGGTCGCGATTTTCTCGACGACCAGTGGGTGCATCGAAAAGAAAAAGTGATTGGCGGCCTTCCCAGACCAGGGCCTATCCGCTGGATGCTTGTTTTCTGTGTTCCGATGCGTGGTTCAAAAGTTGGTTGGTCATGTCGCGTTTTCCGAAAAAGGCGGGTGGCACCACCATGAAGTCGGCTTGATCTTGCTGGACTCCAAAAACTGCCCACACAACAACCAAAAAANAGTCATGCAAAGCAAATTTGGTTTGCACCAATGGATAGAAGCATGCCAAGAACGGCCGCTGGCAAAAGGAATCATCCGTACGAGCGCTGTGGCGGGAGATATCGCTGAAGAGGTGCCGGAGGTACAGGGTAGGTACAGGGTAGGTACAGGGTAGCACTTACCCTGTACCGACCAACTTTGCCGCAGCCAAAAAAAAAATACATGGGCAGGTGCGCGCGGTCTTGGGGAGCACGATGGCGCTCTCCGATCGTTTCCCCGGGTGTGTTGTGTGGCGGGGTTGCGGTTTTGGTGCTCGTGAGCACATTTTTAGCAAATCCCATACAAATGAATTTTGCGGAAAATAAAAGTTGGCCCACGAGTGTCGAGAGGCGCGGATGCCCCACCCAGAAGGTCGGAGGATCTATGAGAGCGGGCGGCCCAACTGGGTCTGGGAGCAATTCCAGCACACAGGCAGGCCAGCCTCGGCAGCCCGCGCTCCATCAGTATCATATCTGATAGACAACCACTTGGTGATGCTTCGCTTGGGTTCGAAGACTTCCTCATTCAAGGGAGGCGTCCTAGTGTTCGTCGACTTCCACGAAACCGGCCGCTCCGGCAGCACGGCGTACTGGAATTGCTCCGAGGTGCCACGGGCTCAGGCCTGTTGACGCCGAAGAATGGGTTCTGTGGATGACTGGCCGCTGGCAAGTTCTGAAACTGAGCAACAGGAGGTAATCACGCTTGACGGACGCCGCAATGGCTGAAGGCAGGCGCTGTGTCCTCCTCCTGGGACGCCCAAACCACACTTCCCCCAGCGGGTTCAGTGCGGCGGACGGATGTCCTGGGGAACTGAGAGT
>JANAKD010000032.1:0-5000 GCA_027627215.1 Lecanicillium saksenae | reverse complement strand
CGTCGTTCTAGATAGTTTTGATAATGTAGGCGGCAACTGATGGAGCTTCGGCCAGGCAGGTGCTTGGAGACGTCATCCCACTTCATACCCTTGCCTCGTAGCTCGATAATGACGGCATCTTCCTCGGGTGACCATTTGCTTTGCTTTTTGACGGGTTGCTGAGGGTATGATTCCATTCCTTGTGGCGGCATATGGCGTCTGCTAGACGAGCTGCCGCCTCTGGGGGGCATCTGAGGTATCTGGTGGTGGTGATGGTGGTGGTGGGACATCTGGGACGCCAGAGGAGGTGGTCCATGGGACATTGGCTGTGCAAGCATTGGGGGAGCCGATGCAGCGGAAGAGAACGACGAAGGAGCGCGATTCGAATCTGCCGGCGTAAATTTCGACTCATCTGAGTCTTCTCGTTTGATTAGGGAGGCGATATCCACTGTGAAGGTCGTTCGAGATCCTCGTGCAGACGCGGATTTCTTGGGGCCGCTCTTTGTGAGTCCTCGAAAGTTGATGGCGGCGCTAGGGACAGTAGATGGATAAGGAAACTCTGCCTGCGAGAGGCAGAGTAGCGATTGTGTCTCGATTTGAGCCACGACTGCGATTATGGTGGTTGCGTGCCTGGTGCGGCGAACAGGCAGGCAACTGGTTTAATAAAGAACTTCGGCGGCTGCGAGAGATGGGCCTCAAGACAATGAGGTAGGGTTCTCTATTGTTGGGCTGTAGGCATGTGCGTCTTTGAGCGTTGAAAGTGGAAAATGGCTATGAAAGAGTCAATGCCCAACCTGGGCTTTCGAGTGTGGCTAATCGACGAGTGTTGGGTTGTAATCAGTGGAGAGGGTAGGCGTGCTGGATGACGACAGGCGACGGCAGCTAAATGAGGTAATGATTGGATCTGTGTTGCACGAAATATCAGGTGCTAAGGAAAAAAGTGGTAAGAATAGAGAAAGGTGCGTGGTGCATGTGTGCTCTATCTGGAAAGAAGGTGTAGGTAGTAGGTTGACATTCAAGGAACGGTCAGGTTGAAAGGTGGTTAGCGAAGGAGGGCAGTACACAGGTACTTGTACGAAGAGTGGAAGAGACGAGCAAAGGAAAAGATTGGCCAGAAATGGCCACAGCAAGCAGTGTTTATGAAGCTAGGCGGAAGCATGATTGGACATGCCGGGGGTTTCATCCGACCAATGGGGGGAGATGAGCATAGCAGATGAGGCAGAGACTGACGGCGGCAACGGCCCAGCGCAGTACAAGCGGACTATTGTACGGGGTACATTGTACACGTCTAAAAACGCCTAGGCCGGGGTCGCCTGGCTTTACAAGGGTGCTCTTGTTTTTTTTATTCCTTGTATGTCTTGCCAACAGATCGGGTCGCAAAAAAAAAAAAAAAAAGAACTCAGCGGCAGGGGTCCCCTCCAGGGCCAAGGTGCTCGTCTTTCACCCGAGTCACAAGCATGTCCAAATCCACATCAGGCCCATCAATGAGGAAACGTCAGACAAGCAAGACCCAGGTCGAAAGAAGGAATAGGTAATAAGTGGGAGACAGAAGCCCAGACCGGAGGGGGTGTACGGCTGTTGGGTCAGGGGGTGTGGATGGGGAGGGGTCAGGCAATACAGGGCTTGGGTTTTGTCCTGGAGTATGTACTGGTACAGAGTGCACACGTATGGAGAGCAGCATGGGCAAATAAACAGATCCAATGCACAGGCTTATTATTTAGTACGGTTGTGTGAGCGAGTGTGTGTGCGATAATAGCGTGCCGGAAAGTGGCTGGCTCCACGAGCGAGCCAGACGGGAGGTTTGCTTTGGTTTGCGGAAGGGAAGCCGGAGGAGGGTAGGGTCGCCACCTCGGATGCAGGCTCACTTGGGGGGGNTGGCCAGCATGGGAGGTGTCTGCCACGCTTGTTAGAGGGGTGCACACTGCGGATATGCGTCCGCTGTAAGTGTGTGTGTGAGTGGTTCAGCTATGCGTTGTGAGTGTGGTGTGTAGGTGTGTGAGAGTGCATGTGTGTGCGTGCCTACAGCATCTCGCAAGTTAATGTACCAGGGCGTGGATTTGGGGGGTGCGCGCTGTGGCAGAAAGAGCGGGCACGGGGAAAAAGGCATCAGAGGTCTGTGTTGGGCCAAGTTTAGATTTGCCATCTACTGCTTGGGGGTTTCTGGGCTAGTTTCCGCAAATTGTCGGTTGAATGAAACGAAGACGGGCTGGTTGTCTCGCTGAATGAAGGATTTGAAGGCGATAGGGGAAGAAAGCAAAGGCATTGCTCAGTTAACTTTGCCTGCCTTTCTTTGCTCCAAGTATATTTTATTGTATTTGGAAAGGCAGGCAGAAGGGGGATGGAAGCTTTTTGGACCAAGGCGAACAGAGCGTATGAACGTTAAAAGGGGGGAGGGGTGAATGGTGTGATGTGATGTGACATGCAGACCAGTTTAACGCTAGAGAAGCCAGGCTCACTAATAACAGGAGCGACAGGAATAATAACAAGAGGAGACGGCGAGACACGACTGAGAAACAAGGACGGGTAGCAGACAGGCAGCGGTTTGTTCACTAGGCTCGAAAGGGGGACGGGGGCGGGAATATAGCTGGATACTCAGCTGGGTGCAAGAGATAGGGCTTTTACTTGAGGCAGAGCTAACAAAATTTAGGGGCAATTGAGCAATTGGCAATCCGAGGAGGTGCAGGCGAGGAAGGAAGTTGAGCTGAAAGGAGATGACAATGCAGTCATTTGGGAAAAGAAGGGAAAAAAAGCAAAAGAACTAACAAGCTGCCTGGTAGGCCTGCGATAGAGTCGAGAGGGGCTCGGAGGAGGGGTTTGCGACTGGGGCCACGAGTGCATCATAGGGTTCCAAGCCATTTGAATGGACGAACAACGGGGTCTGAAAAGCAAAGTGGTGTGAGTGGCAGAAGTTACCGTAGGTAATTTATAAGACAATCAGCAAGTCATGGACCGTCTAATCAAATCCCGTAGGGATACATAACAGCGTCGCCTCCTCAATGGCTGTGGCGGCACTGCATTAAGTTGCTTGTCTTTTGTGCAGTGTGGCACTCAATGAATACGCCTACCACTCTCACGATTTGCTTGGCTATTGCAGCCAGGGACCCTGTGTCGGGCTTGTTCCGCTTGGAGCCTTTTCTTTCCTGCCCCAGCCCGCATGCGCTGCGTCTGATTGATTGATTGCACTGATCTGGCATTACATGGCACGACGTTATTAGCCTGGAGCACAGCTGCCGGCCGACACGATAGGAGTGCACGCCGAACTGCGGCGCAGAAGATGGCTGGCACGAAAGAGAGTTTATGGTAAGCATTTAACCAGTGTATAAAAACTAAAAGAAAAAGCAAACATGTGCGAGGAGGTTGATTCCGAGGCGAGTGTTTCATTGGATAAAAAAGTTGTGCATCCAAGAGCCGCCTCGCTTCGCGTTGAAGAATATGGGACAGCATAAGTTCGGTCGCTATGTAACATGGTCCGTCCTGATGCAGCATCTTAGTGCTGCTTTATTTGTGTTAGTGTCTTGTGCTGTGCTGTGATATGCAGCAACGCTGGCGCATGTCTGGAACAGCGTAGATGACATGGCTGGGTGTTGACTGAGACAATGTCCACTAATCTGGGCAAGAACACTTTATTGCTTACTGTCTTGTTTTTTTTTTCTTCGTTTTTTTACGGGGTGCTCCTATTTGCTCTTCCTGAGTTGAACCTTTTGCCAACCCCCGTGGCGTTGATTACAATCCTTTTCCTTTTGACTTTGCTGCCGTGTTTTTTCCTTCTGTTGCCTCTTGCATGTAAGTGGGCAGACGGGCAGAGAGGCTGCCCCCATGTCTGACACGGACGCTTTCTCGGTCACCTTGGGGGACATGGGGGGGGGCCAGCGCCTCTTTTTGCTTGATCACCGGTAAGGATACATGATTTCTTTTTGCAGAGATATTAAGTGCACACCCACTTTTCTCGATTGTAACAGGAATTGCTCCCATCCGATGGGATAAGCGAACAAGCAGTCTGGATGATGCTGCACTGGGCCCAGCCATCTGAAGGCTAGCTGGCTTGGCTGTTTATGCAACAGTCAGGGCTATTCGCAAGAGCACGGTTCCGGTCGATGCTCTGAGGCAGGTCTCGAGGCACGGGGCAGAAACAAGGCACACTTGGTATGTGCTGGTCGCGGCGGCAAGCACAACTAAGCCGGGGAGCAGGCGGGCAGGCAGCAACAGGCAGTGTGATGGCCTCTTGGCGGTGGGTTGAATACGATTGGGTATTAAGGCCCGACAGGATTGCCTAGGGGCTCTGTTTGTGTGCTATAATTAAGATGATGCCCCTGTGTTGGGCAACCACCAACGCATCACCGGCATTAGCTGTGTTATAATATACGAGGCTATAACAGCAAAGGCAGGCCCGGCGTGGCGATTCGTCGTAAGCAAGCCCCCGTCTCCGCAAGGGCTGAGTCTCGAGTGAAACAGGCATACGGAGAATTCTTTCGAGTCGAGAGATTTTCATCCAGTATTAGACGCGGTGTGATGCGTACAGTAACCGGCGCAATTACAAAACGCGTACCAGCAGCACCAGACAGCCTCGTCCTAGGTGATTGTATTACCCCAGACGTGCGCCATGATTCAGTGGGAGATGAGCCGGCGGGTAGGACATGACGGGACCAGCCCTGTTGGGAAATACACGATGGGATTTGGCAAATTGAAGTGTTGAATCGGGAAACAGGAAACAGGAACATGCTCTGCCGAACTGTGGCATGGCATGTATACGTCCGGTGACGGTGACGTGGTGAGGGGAGACGAAGCAGCCAAGGAAGGGGGTGTTGCTTTAAAGAGCGAGTAATGATGCCTGACAGGCAATACAGCGGGTAGAGCGCTATAATACAGCGGATGCAGGGCAAAAAGATTGGGGCGGATGTGCTGTGAGAGGCCGCTGGAGAATGCTGGAGACCGCTGGAGCGTGCTAAAAGTCTGCCGAGACCGCGCTGAAGGGTTGCTGGAGGGGCGCTGGACCAAGGCTGTCCCCATGCTGTCTCCATGCC
>JANAKD010000319.1:0-23303 GCA_027627215.1 Lecanicillium saksenae | reverse complement strand
AGCGCCGAGGGGGGTGTGGGCTCGCTCACATGGAGCAGCAAGCACCGAGAGAGAGCGAGGATGATGTGCTGGGATGATGGGCTGGGCTGCTGGGCTGCTGGGCAGGGCTGCTACTGGCCCTGCTGGGCTCTTTTTCTTCTTCTGGGGGTGCCCGCCTGAAAAGACAAGGACAGGCAGAGAGAGAGACAAACAGAGAAGGGGGGTGCGCCGTCTTTTGCTCGCTGCATGACCCTCCAGCCACTAAACTACATCTTCTCAACCACCGCGATGCCTGTAGCTCCCAACATATGCAGGCTATTGTCGCTATTTGATGCATCTGCCTGCATGGACAACGACCTTTGCTGCAGGGCTACAACCGCAAGACCGAAATTTTCACTCCTCGCTGCCACCTCATCCTGCCGCAGACGTACCGCCAATTCCTCTGGAATGCATAGACCACCATCCTTCTCTCTCTCCTGATGGCTGCCAATACGCAACCCATATACCCATAAAACCCATATGCCTCCAGTAGGTGTGGATTGGCGACTCTCTCGCAGTGGTACTCTTGGTGGGCGTTGTCCAGAAAAGGGTGGGCCAGAGGGGAGCAACCTTGCCGACTCGCTACCGTTGCTGCTGTCTGGTGTCTGTAATCACTGTAGCGTCCGACGTCTTTCCACGACTGGCAGCTCACTGCTTGTTGCCCGTAACAGGCATTGTCTGCCGTGTCTGTTTTACTTTTGCTGGCATGCCGCTGTCTGTCTTGGACCTACCGCTGTCCCGGTCAGCCCTCAACCTCGACCGCCGTCGCCTTCACCAACAAGGCCAGCCAACAGTGCCGCCTCTTCTATGCAAAATCTCGTTTACCCGGCGTCGTCTCCCAGTCCACAGCTGACCTACCGCTTGGCGTCTTGGCTGAGCCTCCCATCGTCCGTTGTGGCAAGGAAAGAAAATTTGTGCAGCCCAGCATTGCACCACAAGGCTGAGCGAGCCTGATCTGGAAGAATACCCGGGCAGGCGAAACAAGGCAACTAAAACTGCCAGCACGCTGGTCGTGTGCATGTGTGTGTGTCCCCAGTCCCCAGCGTTGTGTTGTTAGTGTGTGTATGGTGTATTGTGTTTTGTGTGAGTGTGTCCCAGTGGTGTGCACACAACACCATCCCGTTCGGCCTTTCTGCGTGATGTGATCATGCAGCCCGACTGGTTAAAATCGGGACTAATCACTGCTTGATCCGAGACGGCCTTTCTGTCTTTCTTTCTTTCTTCCTTCCTTCCTCGTGTCCCGGATTCAAAGCTTCTCTCTTCTTCTCGCAGTCTTCCGCGCCCAAAAGTCTGATTCTCCCGACGCTCAACAGCGAATCAGCAATGGGCCAGCCCCGATCGCCCTGACAGACCTACTCAACCACGCTAGCCTTGGCCGAGTGAACTGAGCTTGCCTCCCAAAGGCCCTGTATGTACCAGTAATAAACTCCCACCCTCTCCGCGCGCCGTCCTCCGTACTTTGCCGGACAACGTTGCGGCCGGTTCACCCATTGGCCCCTCCGCCCTCTGCTTGCTGCTAGACGACCGCTGCACACCCCTTTCTGTTGGCGTATGAGTAAGACCAGCAGGGCCCAAGGCCACGCCGAATCAAACGTGCCATTTTCTCGATCCTGGATGCGGTATTCGGAACTCGTCGCACAGTCTGTCTGATCGTCTATTTTGGCCAGGGTCGCAGGGTCGCAGGGCCGCTCGTGTAATTTCGGCCCTACAGGGCATGCTCTAGTGAACCAATGCCCCTTCTGGCTGCCGATGGCGAGATGATGCCAGCCAACTTTGATCTGGGAGTTGGCAGCCTCTCCCATTAGCGGACCATATTCGCATCCGATCTACCAATGCTACCATGACGAGCCGCCTCCCCATCAGAGGCTCGTTTGGCGCGTTGCCTGCCACCGCCAATTTCAGCCCTCGATGATGTATATCAATATACCAGCTGGGACGAGAAGCAACATCTTGGCCCACACCCTCCGCAGCCCTCGGCGACTTGGCTTTGTCGTCAACGTACTTTGCTGGGCAGCTCTACTCGTGGCCACGGTGCTTGCCCAGCATCGCCCGTGCCAGCCGGAACGTCAGGAAATTACCCAAGAAGGGCTGTGTCGCAGAGCCAAGTCTTTTGGCAATTCAACCCCGTTGGTGGTCCTCCCCATAATTACCAGTCTCGAGTTATGCTGCTGGGCTGAGATGGCACTTCCCCACTGCCCGGAATCCGGACCAGAAAGCTGTCTTTGGCCTTCTGCTCGTCGTGGGCCTTTCTCGGCCTCCACTGTCCGAGGGCTTGCGTGTCGCTATTTACGAGCCAGCCAATTCCCAGTGGCGCGTCTGTCTGTGTGGCCCCGGGTTTCCGTCGTCATCAGGTGCGGGAGCCACGGCGCCGGCGGCGTCGGCGGCGGTGGTCGTCGAGCGTCTGCCCTTGTGGTCTTGTCTCTACCCACCGTAGAAGGACGGCCGGCACTTGGAACATGAAATGCAACTGTACTCCGCCGGGGCCTGCAAGAGTCAAGTACCCGTGCCTTCGTAGGCACGAACGTCTGCGTTTGGTTGTTCATCAAGGCCACGGTGCCCTTGCCACGAGCCACCATCTCATGTTGTTCGTACGACTGTTTATGCACTGCTAGACGAACTCGCTAAACAGTTCAGGTAAGGCAACGCGGCTGTCTTCTGACAGCCTAATATGGTTCCCTCGCCATCACCAGCTTCGCAAATTGGTTGCTGGGAGGGGGTGTTTGGCCATCAAGCTAGGTTACAAAGGTGAGTTTCGACACCGCGGGTTCAATGAGGGGCACACCCACCAAATCTGTCCCCCGACGATGATGCTGCGATCAGTGCACTCGCCATGCTTTTCTGGCAGCTTTAGTGGATTTTTGTTGTGCGGCTGAGTCCTCCTACAGCACCCGCTCATCATGTTGCGCCTTGCAGGGCGTGTGCGCTCGCTCTGCGCTCGCCCTCTTGGATCACGCGAGCGATCCCGCTTCTGGCTGCGTACCTAGAATAATTATTGGGTTTTACGTAGCAAGTGCTGACCTGACAATGTCCGCGCATGTAGGCATCAGAGCTCGCAAACGGGTGTGTTTGCAGATGTTGAGGTGAGCGGCCGGGTTTGGCGCGCCCCGCAGCTGGCCGTGGAATAGCCCTGAAAGGAAAGGCGGCGCGTGGCCCCAAGTAGAAGGAAGGGATGCATCGCACCTCGTCAACGACGATTACGCTCACCGTAGGCAGCGCTAGATAAGTCCAGCCATCGCAGTCTTATGCCTGATTATTCCGCCAAGTTCATTTCATTCATCACTTCTTTCCTCAGAAAACGATCAATACGACACACCCTCTCCACTATCCAGATCAGCTCACCGTCCAGCACGCACGCCCATGGGGCCAGGTAATGTGCAAGGTTGGCAGAGCTAATGCCAACCAGATCGTCAGCTACAGGAAAAGTAAGCACAATGGGCTGCACTCGGGTGCACCGATCTGCCCTATCTTACGTGCCCCGTTTCATCTGTTTTCGCCATACGATTCTGATCGTGCGCTCCCATCTCCAACCTCTCGATTCAAGTCCGTCTCGACCAGGCTGCGAAATCCGAAGTCCGCCAAACCGTTGGCAGGGCCCATTATCGAACCACGTCAGCATCAGGGCTGAGTTTTTTTCCCTTTGCTATTGTCAACTGTATATGGTAACTCTCGCCGCATCTGTCATTCGTTTGGCAAGAGAGAGGGCCTTCGATAGGCTGCTAGTGCGCTATGGCGAAGCTGCAGGGTATTCGGCCCTCTCCTGAAGCTGACAACATCGACGTTGACTAGTTCCATTTCCCGGCCGGGTTCGGACGGCGCGGAGGGATATTCAGAATCTCCCTTTCCAGTCTCACCAGGAATCGTTATTTACACACGAATCCATGATGCTGCTGATGTGGGCGCAAACAGCCATCTCAAACACTAACAAATATAACAGGTGATACTTCGATGCCCTGTAACCCTCTACCAATACAAAGTCTGTACTCGGTATCTAAAGTTTCAGCTCAGCTGGTCTTGAATTACATGACACTCCGATTCCTCACCGCGAAAGTTACGCACTGTTCAATCATGTGCAGCCCGTCCTGGCATGGTTTCTCTACGCTGATTCAATCGCTGATACTCTCCGGCGGCCGAGAACTCTTGTAGACACCCAATGAACGGTTGCTATTCCAATTCGCACCTTTCTCTCGCTTACTTTACACTCTCAGGTAGCACAGTACAAGTCGACACGCACCAGCCTCAGTGTCCTCAACAGGGTATGGTGCTGACTTGTTTATTCAGCCCTACAACGCAGCACGCGGCTTGGGAGAGCTCTGGCCGCAGTTATGCACGTCTTTGTGCAAGTCACCGTACGTATCCACCAGACTTTGGCCAACTTAAACGACTGCCAATGACGCTGCGAGCCTCCATCTGATCCAGCCCGTCACCCAAAGTATATCCGCGGCTTCCCGAGCCATCCGGCCAAATAAATATGCAAGATTCCCTCTCCTTTGGGCGATTTTGTATCCATGACGGAAAGCAGGACCAAAAACCATGCCTGCGGCGCTTTGGGGGCTGAATGCGACTCAGTTTCGCTCCCCACCTGGCGTCCAACTAGCGGCCGCAGCTGGATAACTCGAGGTCGCTGGTTTTGGGTCTATCGGTGCCGAGGCGGAAACACGAACATTTGTACCGACGACGAGCAAAAAGTCACATTTTTTCGTCGGAATCCATCGCCATGGGGCGAGAGGACTGGCTTTGTGGGCTCTTGGCACTTCCGTGGGTTCCCAAATAGGCAGCTATTTGGCATATATTGCAGCAGGGGGGGTTCAATTGCTTGTGCTCCAAAATTTACCTCTTTGCAGGCACTCAAAAGTTAATTCTCGCGCTGCCAGCCAGCGAGTGTCGACCAGACGAAAAGTATAATTCAGCAGACGAGTCTCCGCGCGCGCCAGCCGCGGAATGCGAGAGCGTTGGCTTAACTGTTTTCTATCAAGTCATGACAACAAGCCCGAAATGTCTCTGAAGGAGATGAGCAGAGCATAAGTCACGGTTCAGTAACTGTTTTGCTACTATACCAATTTAGGGTTCCTGCCGCTTCTGTACCTTCCACGTGGCGCAGCCTTGTCGGAATTTCAGTAGCTCGCTGATCAAGAGATTAACCCGGAATGAATCATTGCTTGATTGATGTCGCTCGGCGCAAGCGAGTACATGACAGTTGTAACACTGTTTGTTTTGCAGTACCTCGCAGGGTTGGTCCGAAGCAAACCAGTGACCAATCTCTCGCAGACGAACTTCCCCGCGAAAACAGCCTGGCTTGGCAAACTAAAAAAACGCAAAAATTATGAGTTATCACTGTAGCTATGGCGCAGCCGCTCAGGGGGGCGTTTTACAGCTGAAATGGCTGAATGACTGATGCTTACACAGCGCTACCGAGATTTTGCCATGCCCACGCCTGGACGAACCATGCATCGCGGCTTGCGCCATGCGGAGCTAGGCCTGCCAAGCCTCTTCCTAATTCCAGCGTCGTCGATCCAGCTTGCCAGCGCCGGCAGTTCGATTGCGCAATTGCGACCAAAGGCAAATTTGGGGCCAGGGACTAACCCAAATGCTCGCCGCTTCGCCTTCAGCGAATCTCCTTTTCCTCATTTTTGCGGGGTTCACGTACTCCAGTAGCGTCTTCACCATGCGGCGCCACGTTTCTCATCGACTTTGGCCTAGACGTTTTGTTTCAATAGACTTGGGCAGCTCGCAGGGAGGAAATGTGGAGGAGCCGCTGATCGGGGCAGCGTCGTCGTCAGCTACTCCGAAGAGGCTATTCACAGAGATGAGGGTGTTTCAAAGCCAGGTTTTGGGCGGCAGCCACAAAACTCCAGCTGTGGCCGTCACGACTCAATCACTCCCTGCAAACTGGCCATGAACACAGATGCACTGATTCAGTAAGCGGGACGAAGCCCAGTTGTTGTTACGAAGCGGCGTTCTGAACCAGTCTATTCAGAGCATCAAAGTCCACGTCACCTCCGCTTTGGTAGTCAAATAGTTGCAATGGCGGAACCTTTTTTTTNATGCTACACCCTCGCCAGCTCTAGCTAGCTCGGCGATGCAACGCAGACCGGTCTCAGTTTGCGGGCTCCGGTGAAGGGTTGCGTAAGTTCACAGACATCGCCACAATGGGCTTCGGAGATGAGAGACTGGTGGCATCTTTGCACAGCGACTTCGGCGCGACCCACACTCGCTACAGCAATCAAGTTCAGTCGCCGGCCAAAGCGCCGCAACTGACAGACTAATATTGGTGCCCGTCGGCCCCTTTGGCTGTGGGAGGCGCAGTGCTGCCCGGCCGGCAAGCTCGGGATGGGGACTGATCATATTCCCGTATTCCCCTTAATCTCCAACCAAAGTCAGTGTAAGGCCATGCTTGCTAGGTATGCAACGCATATTATACACTGTTATATACGACCGGTTACTTGCTACTCGTGTCACTACATGAAAAGTGACAGCTCTGAAGCCGCGATTCAACATGCGTGCCAAGCACGGCCAAAAGGGCAGCCTCTCATGTCTGGGAGGCAAAGAAATGGGGCGACGTCCTATTTCTCACTAGTTCCTGCGATGAATCGGACAGCAGTTGAGAAATGCTGCCAATATGACGCTCAATGAGCCCATGGAACACCCTCACGAACTCTGCCAGATGGGGAAAAGAGGTCAAAGCCAGGGGTCTGCTGTGGCACCAGCCCGACTTCCCAATACGGATGCCACCTTCCGCGAATGGGGTATTCATTTCCGGCACTGGTCACCACGCTCTCCAACCTGCCGAGGCGTCTGTCATTGTGGTGCAGCCAGGGTAGGCCACTGACTGATGTAAAATCAGAAATTAAGTAGGGGCATCGGCATGCTGAATTCAAGAAGCGAGATATTTAGTTCAATACCCCTTGAACGCTGATCTTGCGTAGAATTTAAGCGAGCAGCATGCGCGCCCGAGGCTGTCTCGTGCCAGCGGGACAGCGACAGCCGACAAAGGTGCAGACATAACAC
Organism: Lecanicillium saksenae; assembly: GCA_027627215.1. Lineage (NCBI taxonomy): Eukaryota > Fungi > Ascomycota > Sordariomycetes > Hypocreales > Cordycipitaceae > Corniculantispora > Corniculantispora saksenae. Next base: position 16,280 of record JANAKD010000319.1, on the reverse strand, counting down.
CAGACAGCACGCGGCTCTGGCTATTGAAACATATAACCCAGCCTGGATTATCATCAATTCGGTAACCTTGTTCCTAAAAATTGAAACCCAGTCCGATGGAGGTGCATGGCCCTGTTGCACATCAATGCGGGAGGGACCCATTCCACTCATCTGCCGAGTGCTAACAGCCTGGCTTTTAGGCTAGCCCACTTCAAGGCTAGGAGCCCTGGACAGCTATCAGCCCTTTCACGACGCGATGCTACTCTACGCATGGCGTTGCAATTCATCACTCTTGCGGCGAGCGGGGAAGACGCTATATATGCGCGTATATATGTTCGGCTCGTTTAAAGAAGCCCTGTTGCCGAAGCAAAAACCACAAGCTCCACGACAACAATCCATCTCCGGCGACGGCTCTCATGCAATAATAAGAACTTTTGTCGAGGACGATTACAGAAGTTGCTGCCAGTCCACGGCCCTCACAAGTCCATCCCGAGTTCTGCCGCGACAGGCCACGCACAGAAGTCCGTAGGGATTCTAATAAACTTCGCTAGGTGATGGGAATCGCTGACCTAGGACCACCGACGCTCACCGAACCGCAGCGTAATCGTGGGTCAGCACGAACAACAGTGTAAGCAGCAGGGCACACCACCCCGCTGCGCCGTGGTGTATTACAAGACAAGAGTCCACAGACGTTTCGCCTTGCGGACTCGCCCCCGGGGAAGCTTATTATGAATTCCGGCACAGTTGAATTCAATCGGGACAATTGCGCCCGCAGGTGCTGCTGAGGTGAGTTCCAGGCTCCATTTTGAATGTTTGGCGTGAACAACAGGCTGTGTAGCTTGAAAACTGAATTCCCCTTTACCGCCGTATCGGCGATTTCGACGGCTACTTGCTGTCTCTTGCGTTATTTTGGCTCAAGCTCAGCGGCTAGCTCAAAGCCAATCTACCACGATACAGAGGCATCCAGGAACTGGGAAAATGAATCATAACAATGATGACAACAGCAATCCTGTATTAGCGCTGCTTATAGGGCTCTGCAAGATTTTCCTGAATCCCGTTGGCGTGGGGTCGCTGACGAGCCTTCATCGATCTCCGTGCTTACCTTGCAGGCGGTAGACAGGAAGGCTCTCTCTCTCTCTCAACTCACCCATTCCCATGCGGGCTGTGGGCGGAGACGCTAGTTCCCTAAGAATGGGGCGCCAGCACGGACTTTTACGCGTAACAGCTTGCCTCTTAGGGCAATATTCGAGATTACCTTGTGGAAGCATTCCTGATCGGGCTGGCTAGCGGACTTGTCTTGCCCGACAAGGTATAGCGCCGAGTTAGAGAAGGGGCGTGCGGTTAGCCGGGACGGGAGATTCAGGTGAGAGCGTTTTCGAGCAGCTTTTTTTTAACTCTTCGAGACGTCTACTGCCAGCAAGATTTGACGGTCTTTTGAGGGTACAGTCACGGCTGCAACTAATGTTGGTCCCGCCGCCTTACGAGGCGGGAACGGCTGAAGGATAATGGAATGTCCAAGTCCAAACGCCGAAGCTAAGAAACTCATGGCGAAGGTGCTTTGCTGATGAGGAGGCGAGAAACTCCTCGGGAGCAGTAGCCCAAATTCAAATATTCTTGCAAAGACGGAAGCTGCCCGAGTCTTTGGGGCTCACAAGAGGCAAAGCAAGAGACCAAAGGCAAAAAGAACCTGAATGAGCTAGGGGAACATGATCCATCTAGTCGATCTGTGGCTTTTCGGCATATTGGATTTTCTACGTCGCAGGGGACGACAATGGGACGGAGCTTTCCGTCGCGGCGCAGTATGATGCCCAGGGCCACAGCCTCCCGCGAGTAATTACACGCAGTCTCTTTTATTGCCCATCACAAACCACCGGCGCATGGCTTTTATTAATTATTGGGGCCCAAGATAAACCCACAGCTTCCCGTCAGTCGATTGTGGATTGCTCCCAATTAATTCAAAGCCTTTTATTCCCTTCGGCGCCCTCTCCTAGCAGGTAGCAGCAGGGGGGCCGGCCAAGGGGCGGGCCTTTTCGACAGATACATATCGTCACTGAGAGAAAGAAAAGGTCCGAAACGCCCTGGCGGCGGCGNCGGGCCTACGAGCTGCTGGCGCGCCGCCATTGCCCAGTGGCAACGGTAACGACAACGGCAATGATGAACCACCAGCTTTCCAGTACTGGGCGACACCGGCGGAAAGCAGAAGACTTGCTAGCTCCATTCACGAACGTGAACAGGGACTCGTCGAAGCAAATTTTTTTATAGCTGTTTTTACAAAGTTTCGTCTTCTTACTTCTTTGCTCCTGACACCAAAGCGGCGGATAGGGGGACCGAATCGCCATTTTCAAATGTCTATTCCACACAAAGCCTCTTGGGCCAAGGGAACAGGGGGGGGGGCATCACGGCGGCAACCTTGGCAACCCGAGAAGGAGAGAGAAAAACAGCGTTGAACCAACCACAGCGTAAGGCTGCACAGTTTGATAGCGCAGGCCAAGTTTTCAATAAAAGTGAAGCGAGGAGTGGGGGAGTGGTGTGTGTAAGAAATGTGCAAACATTTCTTCCTCACCATTTTTTTGATGCCGGAACGTCGCAGACGAAATGGGGTACAAGCATGCGAGACTTTTTTTNCCTATCTTCCCTCTTCCCTTCATCTTTCTTTTTTCCTTTTCCCCCCAATTCCCTACAAGCTTTTTACCAGGTTCGGCTAGGACGCTTAACAAGAAAAAAAAACCCCCCCAAAAGATGCATGGCCACGGAGGTCTGAGAATACGATCGCTGTGATCACAACTGAGACCTTCTGTGCTGAAGGATTCCGCCATCGCACAATGCTGTTGGGACTAAGCCACTGCTGCCAACGACAGAATGTACCACCAAAAAGGGTAACATTTGGCGCTGGTAGGGCGTGGCAGCCACATCTTTTTTTTCCTGAAATCCCGGTGTTGGATGCACGCAGACGTGTGTTTCTTTTTATAACCCTCTTTTCCTGTTGTTGTGCCGCCCTGTACGTCTCAGTAGACATGCACAACGAAGGCACATTTTCGCGGTAGCGTCACATTCGGGTTCCAGATTTAGCCTCCATATGTACTTTTCTTTTCTTTTCTTACCAACGTGAAAGCCGTTTTCAAGGTACATGGTTTAACGTGAGGAACTTTTGTTTTACCGCCTTTCATTTTCATCTTTACTGCATGTAACTTTTTGTTTCAAAAAAGGAGATGAGTGACAACAAAAACAATAGAGGGAGATTATGATGAGGCGGGCTGTGCCCCCCCNTCCTTGCTCTGCGATATCCAGAACTGGGCGCCATGGATCTGGTCATCGGTGTCTCGGCCACGTTTTTTTTGTGTCTGTCGCTCTTTGCTTTTCTTGTGCAACGTTGAAATTGTTTAATCTCGACATGATATCTTCTTACCCCATTCGCCTTACCGAAACGGCCCATGGCGTGATACTTGGTCAACCGTAAAGAGCCAACCCCTTCCCTCCCTTGCCCTGTCTCTCCCGCCAGCTGGTAGGTCGCAAAAGGCCCTCCTCTCCTTCACCAGCCTTCTCCCAATCCATGCATTTGCCGATCGGCGGGAGAGGCACGCCCTGTCACAGAAACGCATAATAAGCTGCTGCTAAGACCAGGAGTGGCTTGGTGCAAGGCCCCAGGGCTACCTCCGCTCTTTGTAAATAAAGGAATAGCCAAGCCGTTTGTATGAATTCATTCATTTACTTGTTATAATATCATTTGCTCTGTATTTTTCTGTAGCGGATAGCTCCCCGCACGCATGTGACGATATCACTTGCGAGACGGCCCCCAATGTCTCTCATTTCGCCTCGTTTCCCGCATGGTCACAGTTGCACAGGGCTTGTCGTCGGGCGGGCGCGACGTCGCCATGTGTGCTGTATTTGTCGTCACAGTGCATACTTCTCTTCTGCTCGCCGCGCTCTGACTGGTGCGCCTGTGTTTGCAGTTGGGAGGGGGGATAACGCCCAGTACCATTTTAGGGCAAGGGCCGGGAAGTTTGGATCTTAGCTGGGATCGTTCTATGTACTTTTTCACTCACTGCGGCTGCTTTTCAATAGTGCGCCGTCGCGGGATTTGAATGGGGGTCATGTCTCGCCACCAGCGGCCATCCCTCCCGTGTAGCCTTGGCTAGCCTTGTTCAGCTGCGAGAGGTATGCTGCAGGGGTCATTCCAAGTGGGATTGCATCACGAAGGAACGAAAGAGGGGTTTCTCAACGCACCGGTGGCCGAGGACCTTTCACATCGGACAAAATGATTTGCCAGAGAGCGAACGAAGCGGCTCCATTAAACCCCTCCCCAGCAGGTCGGCCATTACGGGAAAGGGCATCTCAATTGTTGTTCAAAGCCCTACGCTTTCTCCGTAATTATTTTAGCAGAGGTTCTCGCAGGGCTGAGTACCTCCAAAAAAAAAAAACGCCCACGGAAAACTCGGACTCGAGTGTTCCTTGCAACTGGTAGTCATCGTTGCAACGCTGATGTGTAAAAGAAATCATCAGCAGTAATGCACAGCCCTGCCCTCGCCACTTGGTCGCATTCGTCGTTTATACTAGTTGATCTTGGGACAACTGCCAAAACTGAAATGCCCCATTATTGGCGTATTCAGCTGCGCGGGGCATCTCAGCCTTTGGGGACTCGCGTCTTTTTTCGAAAAGGCGAGATCCGCTGTCCGGAAACCATGGAAACGATTGCGAAGGAAAAATGCCTTGAACAGGGCAAAAAGAATGAATCATCGCATGGCACTAATGGAGAAAGGGTGTCCTTCTTGGTCAGCCAATGGACGTTGCCTTCGGAAATGTGACAAATCTTTGGTATCAGACTTTTGTACCTCGGCCTGCATAAGACGGGTTGGCTGTGCAGAAAGGCCACGGCTGTCCGAGCCCGCCGGGTTCCGCCCCGATTAGTTTTCTGCGTGATCGTTTGTTTTTACCCATGTTGGGAACTGTGCTCGAGGCTAGCGGGGAGTGTGCTGTACAGCCTACAGGTGCGACGTCGAAGAAACCCCCCAAGCCCAATGTCGAAAAACAAAAGAGAGAGATGCAACCATTTCGGCCGAGTTGGCACCCACTCCGTGGCCTGGCCAACGGAAGAGGAACAGCAACATAAACGACAGCCCAACTGCAGGGCTGGACGCTAGTCTGGTGGCCTGGTAAATTATTTTTAAACCACTCCATCCCGCGGCGCCGCGGCCCCTCCACCTTTCCCTGCCTCTCGCATCAGACTCTGCCAACCGGGCCTTTTTGTTTCCACTGCTCGCTGCAATCTTGATCCGACAGGGCTCTTGACTGGTTCACACGGGTCGCCACTAGTAGCGGCTTCATCCACACGTTTCATTCGGTGGCTGGCTTAAAGCAAGGTGTGAATCGGCGTGGTTTGTGTTTATTAATTCATTTTATTTATTTTTTGGCTTTCCGTTTTCTTATTTGCTGTCCCCCTTCTTTCAGCTATGGCTTGAAAAGACATCCACTAGCATCGACATGCATCGGCCAATGAATTGTTGAATGTGAAGCCGTGGGGGACGTAGCAGCCCGGAAGCCTGAGATTGTGACAAGCCGCCGAAAATTTGATAAAATTTAGAACCTATTGGCGCTTGATTCAATTTATGATGCCTTGGCCTCTGGTAAGGCACACGCTCGATGCCGGGATCAAGTTCCGTGGTTAACCGCATGCTGCCCAGCCTGATTGAGCGAAGAATGCAGCTAACACGGTTTGCACCGTTGCACCACAGACGATATAGCCCTGTGAAAATAACATGCCCTGTTCTGTGTGGTCCTAACTCCGGTCGATTCTGTATTAAGAAAACCTCAGTAGTTTGCGGTGGAAGCTGTTGGCCCTTCTTCCCATGAACGGGCTGGCACCTTCACTATCTAGTTGACAGAAAAATTTACCAAGAACTGGACGCAAGTGAAGTTTTCACCTGGAAGTGTGTAGTATTGTCTATCATCGGCCACGCTACATGTTGCTTCTAGTCATGTATATGTAAATATCACACACTATAGCAGCAGTTTGAGTACACCTGTCTCAGTCGATAGGTATGGAGTATGTAGTGTGAGAGCTGCAGTGTCTGCCCTGCATTATGTTCTATTGTGCAGCCGAGGACATCTCATCGAACAACAACTCTGATTACCTTTTCCAGCCCGCTGTTGATAAACGAATCAGTCACGCAGTGGCATCAAGAATGGCCGAAAAGCGGTATAGCTCAACTGCAAGTAATCAAGCTCGTGACGTTGATCGACAAGAGACGTTGTACAAGCGAAGGATGCAGAATGTCACCATACAGGACAGACTTCGTAACGACGGCCTTACTGCGACTGCCGCACAATATTTGCTTCAATGGAGTACTGATTTTCATTCCCCTTTGGGCCTGGGCTGAAATCTCGGAAAACGTTCCAGAGTTGGAAATGGTCTGGTCCGTCAGACCCTCCACCGCGTTCATCACCGCCGCTAGCGTTCGGCGCAGCGCACCCCTCCCTCCTCCTGTCAGCGGTACCAACCACACGCCGCACGTCTGCTCGAGTCCTAGATGCTGGCAAATGAGGAATTCTTCCGCCAATCTGACGTGAACCCGGCCACTGACCAGTCAGTTCAAAGGAATGAAATCACCAAAGCAAAAGAACCGACAGAACAACGATGGACTGCATGACAGCGCTGAATTCATGCATAATGAGGTATTCAAAAGACACGCGAGAAAAAGAGGACACGTCAGAGGTAGCTCATCTCAAATTCCAGGTTGCTTTTTGGGCCGCCCGCCAGCCGTGTGTGACTTTTTCTGGGTACAGGCCTTGACAGCCACGCTACTCGTGCAAACCTCCGTGCAGCCGTAATGGCCCGACAGGGCTGGCCTACGGACCGCGCTAGGGGGGACAAGCAAGTCGATCCTCGATGCATCTGGCACACCTTCCGCTCACTGATACACCTCGTAATTAGTGGCTGGCCGTGCTACACGGCGTGCAGGTAGCCAAGTCTTACCTAGGGCGCCAAATGGTCCATGTGTGTGGCAGGACGGGATTGCTTGTTACATCGAAACCAAAACAATTGGCTCACTGCGGAGAGAAGTATCCGTCCAACACCTATTTGGGTCCAAATCGAGCGGCAATGTCCAGTTGCTTGAATGAACAACGCAACTGCTCACACCCCTCCCATATTTGCTGTGCCATCCACTCACATCTATGGCAAGACCGAAAGCGCTTTTATTGCCCTGGTTGGGCTCCTCGGACGGACTGCTTTCACAACGGGTTTTAACAAGCTCGATATTGGCCGCTGCAACCCTACCTTCGGCACAGTGGCCCCTCTACCATTTGGTCCTTGCTGCCCTGGCCTCTCACAGTAGCACCGGCCCTACTCCATTCATACTGCGACTCCCACACACAGGGCTCCAAAAGTCCGCTTTTACCTGGACGAACGGGAGAGCAGAAAATGCTGCAGCCTAGACTATCGTCCATGTTTTCTGCGGGCCGCTGGGCGTGTGCTTGCCAAGAATCACCGTCAACTCAAGTTGAGAGCTCGCACCTCAGGGGGTGTAGGGAAGAGTTTGGATATGGTGGCCAGTGCAGTTGTCGATTGAGAATTGGCCGAAAAGCAAGGACCATATGCAGGTGGTATTCAGTTATGGTTTCTTTACTCCCACTTCTCGGCCCCTTGATGGACACAGTTGAAGTCCAATGTGGCATGCGGCTCCGCGCGTAATCACACCATATACAGGCATGGCGAGCGACTGCGAAAGCCATGGCTACGAAAGCAGGCAGTATGCGATATCCGGTTCAGTCCAGCCCTTTGAACTTTATTTTTGGACCAGCCATACCCCGTAACTATGGCCAAGATAATGTATGCTTGCGCCTGTGTAGCCGTTGGGCTGGGCGGGGCCAACGGACTCGATCTACAGCCAGCCTTCTTGCATGTCAAATCACATTAGTGTCAAGTTAATGCAAACAAAAGGCTCAACTTGCCGAAATATCTCTTGAAGAAAGCTATGAGTTTCATTTACAACTTTGCAGTCACGAGACAAAGTGGCCAATCGGCTTACGCCACGAGAATGGACAATTGGCGGCTGTGCTCTACAAACCTTTGAGCAACCCATGCATCATTGGAGTCCTCCGTCGAGGTATAATGGATTTCACTTTATATTGCTCAAGACCTGGACTTAGCACACTAACATATACCCACTGCAACCTGCGGCAACTCTCGATCATAATCCTAAAGCCAGGACAGACATTCGAAACAGGTGTGCTCCCGGGTTCCGAGCCCCGCCGCTCCCGCCACGCCGTTCATGCCGGAATCTCGCAACCAGAGCTCAAATAGCGGTATGGTGAATGCGCATCTCGTGCCAGTTTGCGAATTCCACGCTGCGGAATATTTGCATGCGTCACTGACAGCAGTGCCTGGCATTAAGCGATTAACCCGAACAAGGCGATGGCAGACAGACCCTGTAACCCTTGGGCTTCCCTGCCCGGAACAGACGGCATCTCGCGCAGGCTAGATCTCGGCTTCACGGCAGCATGATTTGACAGGGCAAATGTCTCCCAAAGCCCTTTATTACGCGGGCGCTTTTGTAGTAGGCTATCTTGCATAATGTTTCCAACTCAGATTCTTGCATTACGTATGCTTCTTGGTCGACGCCACAGAGCCACTCTTGTCGGGCCTGACTCGAACCGCCTCACTCCACAACCTCAGAGCTATATGGACGCGCGGCGCGCCAGTTGTATCCCCAAATACCATGTAGCGTCTGAGATACTCAGTGGCACCCGTTTCCTCTAGGGTAGTTGTGGAAGGCTCGAAGTGGCATCCAGTTCTTCTTGGTCGCGTGAGCACGACAAGAGTTCAGGATGCTGACATCTGCGCCAGGAGCCTGGTCACGAAGCCTCCTTTGTCCCTGGTTTGTCTCCCTATGCAGCATTGAACAATCAACTCGCCCGACTCGCGAAGCGGTTTCGTATTGGGCCCAGAATTTTCGTATACTTTTTGAAAGCCTTTTGGTTAGCCAGGATATCCTTACGCCCCTTGCTAGCCGTAAGCGTCGGGAAACCGAGCGAACACTGCATATCAGCAGAATGAGATTCGATGGTTAGGTTCTCGCTCACTTCACTCCAAAGCAAAATAGATATCTAGCCTCGAATACAGCTTACAGAACCCTGGCCCCGCTCGATACATCCTCCAGAGCAAGGCTCGCTCGGCAAGCTTTTGTCGATTGTCACTGCACGGATACGAGAATCCTTCTTCAATATTCTATAAAAGGAAGCTCCTAGGAGCACTACTATTTGAGTATCGACCGTTCTGTCAACTCAGCGGAGTATCAAATTCTAAATATGGATAACTGCAGATATGAAGCAGTAGGTTGATGCAACTGTTACGGTAGACCCGCCACTTCCTGTCGGACTTTCCATATTTTTCCCTTCACCCTCTCAGAATTTAGATTGATACTGGGATTAAACTCAAGGATACGATTATGGGGGCGTGTAACGCGCAATATGGTCTGTTCCAAGCCAGCTCCCGATGTAGAAATTGCCGATTGTGCGAAGGATTCGGCCCATCTTGCGTCAGAAGCAGGGCTACCGTCATATTCTGCCCTGTGCATATTGCCCATTTTTCACTCCAGAAAAGGTCTATTGCGCTCTCATTTTAGACGAGCATGATTGCAACGTATCATTCGCCGACTGCTACTCTTGGAAGTCAGTTTCAGCTTTCAAAATACCAACTCAACAGCCAGCCAGACCGTACAAAAAGGGAGCCTGGAAGGTATCTCTACTTTAGCTAAACTGGTGCAAAACGTACTGCTACTATACTTTAGGGTAGCAGGGTTATGCGAGCAAATCGAGAGGACGTGGATCGCCTCGAGCTTTGGTTAGCTTATAGAAACGCGGCCGTTTCATCGTATGAATCCTAGAATATGAACAGTGAAAGGTGTATTAAGCTGAAGAACTAATTTGAGATTCTAATACTATTTCTCTGGCTTGCCAAAGGTAACTCCTCTTCTCGTGGCATGTCAATCGGGTCAGATGACGTCGCCCTAGGGTAAGTGCGTAGAAGTTGACATCATGGACATAATTGCCATGTTCTCATTAATCATCTCGAGTAGATAGTTTCTGAGGGATGATTACAGCTTTGATCACTTCCCCTTTAACTCCATATTCGTCAATTGCGGCATTCACTGCCGCAGCATCTAGGCCGTTGATAGTTCTGAAAGAGAACGGAGCAATTTGACCAGACTCGATCCATTCCGGCAGCTGAGACCACACTTTTTGACTAAAGTCTGGGTATTTGTGGCTGGAACCGACCGTAAACCGCTTCTCATAACCAGCTCTCTTTTCGCCAATTGCGGACTCATCAACCGTGCCATGGGTAATTGTCGCGAGGGTTCCCTTTATGTTGTTGGAGAGAACACTCACGCCAAGAGTATGCGCGTTTTCGCCCTGGCTCACAGTTTCCACTGCAAAAGTCAAGTCACTGCCTACAGCAGTCTGTATATCTCCCTGCAGCGAGGTTGAGTGACGATCTATGACAATTGTCGCACCCAGCTGCTTCAGTTTGGCCGCCTTCTCCGGCGTCTTGGAAGCGACAGTGACAATCTTTCCGAATCCAACCAACCTCGCGAGCTGAATGGCTGCTTTTCCGCAATTGGAACCACCACCAAGAATGAGGATAGTTTTGGATGGGTAATCAAATTTGGCGACGTTGTCAAACAGCGGCAAGCCCAAACCTGAGGAATGGAACATGGCAGTAACGACAGAGGGAACGCAGACGGGCAGCGTGGCGGCCTCTTCGAACGTCAAGGACTCTGGTATCTTTCCCAGAAAAGCTGCAGAGGTAATAGTGTACTCCTGTAGCCCAGAAGTGTCGTGTGAGGTGCTCGCGGCCTGCGTGAAAACACGATCACCAACTTTGACATTGGTGACTTCGTCGCCAACCGCGTGTACCACGCCTGCAACGTCATTTCCCGTAATATATGGAAAGAACTCAAGGGGTACTATCGCTCCGAGATCACGAATCTTTCTGTCGTGAGGGTTCACTTCCGTACCTGTTAGACAAGGCTGTGGAAACCATCGAGCGCGTGTTTCGCGACAAAGCAAACTTACATCCAACGGCATGATTCTTTATCAGAACCTCCTGACCGCTAGGCACGGGAATGGGTCGAGTGATTGCAGCTAGTTGCTCGCCAGGTTTGTTAATTATCAGCGCAGTTTGAGACATGATGAGGATGAAAGTGAGATGGATGAGATCGCAAGGTCTTAAATGAGGACGAGAGCGGATGCTTGGGAATAAACATGTTTAATAAATGGCTATGTGTATTCCCTTTTATATTCACTCTGAAACTTTTACAGCACGGTAAAAATCTTATCTTTCGTCACTTGGGGTGGCAGCAGATACGCGTCCGACCTCTGAAAAGATCATTCACCAAACTCCGCAGCCTGATCATCGCAAAAGCTTACAAATGAGCCTGCATTGTTGCTCTGCGGAGTTTACTCATAGCCTCGTCGTTTGTTTAATATTACAAAACTTCCATTACAGTTCGCGGACGAAAATTACTTCCGCAGCTATTTTTGTATTACTCAACCATGCAGAATTGCTTCCGCAGCGTCACGCGTCTTACTGGAGCCAGACTTGCTAGAACTGATCGGCCAGTTCTGCCACAGAGAAGTGCGCATGTTTTGAAATTCAAGTATCAATCAATTAACATAACCACATTGACACAACTTATATCATTTGGCCAATAGGACCTCCTATTTTGCTTTTCCTCTATACCATGTGTTCCCTCTGCAGCACACAACCGTTCTATCGCCGTGCGTTGCATTTCCTTCCCGCCAGAAATCTCAATCGGCAGTTGAGAAGCAACATGCTATTGTGCTGCGTATTTAAAAGGGGCACCTGGTGAAGCTGCAGGTGCCAGGGCGAATGGGTGTGCAATCCTGGCCGGCAGGGCAGCCGAGGGCAGGAGTGCCGTTGCAGCAGCAGCACTCGGCGAGCGTGGGAGTTCTGCGCTCCTCAACGGGGGAGGCGGCGACGAGCGCGGCAAAGGTAATGGCGAGCAGGGTTTGGATTTGCATCTTGAAGTGTGTAGTTGGTTTGATGTGAAAGACGGATGAGGGTTGTGTTTGTCCCAGTTCGCTAATGGAAGTGAGACAAGTGCCTTTTATAGACGAGAGACTAGACAAGTGCCGCGCCCAACATTCACAACAAACTTCCCCTCAGCCAAGAGTCTGGACCTGGCGATTAAGTTAATCTATTCTACATGCAGACGACAACGGGGATGTCGGTTGCTACCCCGCGACGCGAAGCCAGCGACGCTCCGGCATCTTCTAGTGCGCTGTCTCACGGGGATTGCCTATTCAAGACAAGTTGGCTTGCTCGCTTCACGTACCCAGACCGAGGCGCTTTTCAATCTCCAACACGAAGAAGGACAATTCTGTACACGTAGCTTCGGTATAAATTTGGAATGCCATCGGTGCTTCATGAACTTGGCGCTTATCCATTGACATGGCACGTCGTCTGCGGCGACTGCAAACGCAACAGGCTCTACCATACTGGAGACTTTGGCGTTTACCAGGCGGTTGCATGCTTCACAAATGGTTCAGTTGAGCACTGCCCGGAGTCTACCACTAGCATACTCTTGGCAGTCAGCTTACGGCGTCTCGCCTTGGCGCCCCCGCCACTGTATTTTCGCACAGGCAACATTACAAAATAGAAATTAGAATTCGATATCCTCTGAGGTATAATAGAAATCTAGTAAGTCAAGCTAGTACGAAAGAATGAGCCAGCTCGGACTTATGGGTGCTGTTTTCAGTAAATGCCGGGGCCATATAGGACCATTTCCTCCGCACTATCCTTCAGCGCCACCATGGGAGTTGACAGCCCAGAATGGATATTTCCATTTAAGCTTATTTATACTCAACTCAATCGAACAAGTCAACGGCAATAACTCGTATGCTTAGTTCTGATTTTCATGTGTCCGAAGAGGTGCTACGGCGCAGGCTTTTGCGGTGGGTCGACGACATCATGCCAAACAGGTATGAGCGTCATTGTCGCTTGGCATTTTAGAGAAGGAAAGCCAAAAGTCGCCTTAAACGTAGATAAGCGTGCCTAGATATCAAACTACGTATAGTCTTTTTACTCATGCTTTACGGCTTGCAAGACACGTCCAAAGATTGCGTGTACCAAACTTGGGGGTGGATATAAATGCTGCCAGTCTGGAAGAGCGGCGAGCCAATACATGAAAAATGTATATCCCGTTGGAATACGATCGGGTAAGTCTTCTTGGGGCGCAGGCAAAGAACGACTCTCTTGCGCTCCAAATCTAAGCCTTGTCCATCCATCAAGCCGCTTTACCTGACAACAATGAGGGCAGACGCAGTACCGTGTCCTCAAGCGCGCCTCCGCGACGACAGCAGGGAGCGGCATCGCGGCCGGCGGCGTCGCGGCCAAGAACAGCGGCGGCGACGAACGAAGCACGCGGTTCATCCTGGGGTTCGGCATCAGCGTGCCCGTCCTCCTCATCCTCATCGGCGCCGTCTGGTACATTCGCCGCCGCCGAGCTCGCCAAGCTGCCGCGAGAAACGAGACGCACGCGAAAGCAGGAAAACCTACTAGGAAGCAAATGGCAACAATAAGAGGAAGAAGAGCCGCAAGGCGCGCTGGAGAGGATTTGGCTGGCCGGAGCGGTTGAAGCCTGTGCCTGCTCCTGCGGCCTATCGAAAATCGGACAAGGATATTTTTCCCACCATGATATGATACCCCGACGTTGATTTATTTACGTACTATATTTAAGAAATTATATTTGGTCCGTATGGTATCATTTATGTATATACCATTTTAGTTATTGTCTTCAGTGCAGTCGTTGTTCACAACAGGTTGAGATGCCAGATTCGTCCACTCGCATTTCCGCAACATTGCAGCGCAACTTATATCAGCATTGTTCCGCAACAAAAAANGGAGGGGGAAGAAAGGTAAAAAAAGAAAAAGAAAAAAAGAAACACACCAAAGATCAGCAAGATTCACCGTCGTCATTAAAGTGTATCAATCGGCCAGTATAAGTGAATGCTGGTGGCTGCACGTGATCTAGCACGTGATCTCAAATTTCCGATCTTGAACTGCGTTCTTGTGCCAGGGAGCTTCAATGCGAAAGTCGAACCAGGCGAGCAACCCAACTTTTCCTCACGCCCAATCGCGACAGTCTCCTCCCGGCGCAGCACACAAGATCAGTCCGACCGACTGAACGCGCCAGCCCTTCAACCATGCCGCAAAAACCGATCCGCCTACCGCCTCTGGAGGTTCTGCGCGTCAAGAACCCCAAGCGCAACCCCAAGAACCCCTGCACCGTCGTTATGTCGAGTGTGCTCGGTACGTTTTTGAACTCGCCTCTTTTTGGCCCCTCGAGACGAATTCCTTAGGCTTTCACCTTGGAGGAAGTACATTGTAGCTAACAAGATCTGTTTTTTTTTAGCTTGCTGGGCTTCTGCAGGATACAACGCCGCCGGGTGCGCCGCCATCGAGACGCAGCTGCGTCAGTGCATGGACGGCCCCAAGCCGCAGCCCGCGCCGCCCAACACGATCAACCACCACATGGGCCGCCTGGGCAAGTACATTACCTACGATGGAAAGCCGACGTAAAAAGGCAAAAGAACGAGGAACCATAAGGGAGCAGCCCTCCCTAGCAGAGGCACGCCACGAATACCAAGTCCTTTAATCTAATGCTACGAATATGACAAGGGGACGGAAGAGGAAGAAGAATGGAGAAAACAACGAGCGGTCTCATATTTGATCACAAATTTACCACAAATACCGGGCATTTCTTTGTTGGTAAGAAATAGAGAGGAGAGGTGACCTGAGAAATGGCACCATGTACAAAATTCACATCCGGGAGGGAGGGAGAAGCAGCATAGACAAGAGTCTGCGTGCCGAAAAAAAGAAATCCTTTTCAGCGTTTTATCATGTAGAAACCATGTACAATACAAATATTTACACCCTTCATGTCGCTTGACCATGTTGCTTGGCAGTTGTGACCCCATTTGAGCGTCGACATCAATCCCAAACAAGACATTTCCAGAGTCATCCAGTTCATACGCAAGACATTCACTTTCAAAGTTTAATGATTGTGTGTGTAGAATTCAGCTTCCTTTCATTCATGCTGCCAGCCAGCGGTATCTCAAAAAAAGAAAAATCTAGCTGCGTCCAAAATTCAAAAGTTGATCAATCGAAGAAGAAGAAAAAACTTGTCTATCCAGCCTTTGATGCAGAAGCCATTTCCCTTCCCTTTCCTTTCCCCTTTCCAGCAATCACCAACCCAAGGAGGTCCAAGGAAATAAAAACACACGGCACATATTTGCCTCTATCTTGCGTTTTCTTTGCCCATCTCGTTGGATAGCAGCAGCTGCAGCAACAACAGCATGAATATCGAAAGATGAAAAAACTAGAAAAACAAAAACGATAGAAGAAAAATGCACTTCCTGAATGGCTGGGGGTGGGAAAACAGAAATCAAGAAATGGTAAAAACAACAGAAATGCTGAATGCACCCATCTCCCATACCCGCGCCTAAAATAATTGTAGTCGCCTGCGCCGAAATGTAACCCATATTTGTAAATAAAAAGAAAAAGAAGGTCGAAAAACTTAAAGAATGTGTGTATAAGATAGAAACTTGAGAGAGAAATGCAAGTGTCCCCGAATGATGTGTAAAAACAGACATAAAAAAAGAACTTGTGGAAAGAAGGCTGTGTGTCGTAAAACAGAAAGAGTTTCTGCGTACTGAAGAAAAGGACGGTGGAAGCAACCAGACGCTGGAAGCTTCTCATCTGGGTATGATGTGTGTGTATGTTCGTGTCTTTTGCAAAATATCACTCGAAATTGGCCGGTTCTCCAGGTAGGCAAGACGGATATGCATTGCCCATTCTAAGAAGCGTCACCAACGCAGAACAGCTCAATCTCGCCCACGCCGCCCGAGTACATGTTGCGCACGCCCTCGCGCCACTCCATAAATGCGATCTGAATGTCGTCATCACTCTCGATGGTGACAAAGTCGCCATCCTCGTCGCGATAGCGGAGCTTCAGGTTGCCCCTGCCGATGCTGCTGCTCATGAAGCGCGCGAGCTTCGCGTCGATGCGGTCAATCAGCGACTGGTAGCTAATGTTAAACGCCACGACAAGCGTGATGTAGTTGCCGCTGTCGCAGTTGACGCGGACCTTGAGCTGAGTCGGCAGAGGCATGTCGCCACTGGAAAAGGAGCCGCCAGTTGGCGGGCCAAGCGCGGCGCTGGGCAGGGCCGGGGAGCCGTTGCGCGAGTTGGCAATAGCAGGATCGACGCGCAGAATCGTCGA
>JANAKD010000318.1:0-23325 GCA_027627215.1 Lecanicillium saksenae | reverse complement strand
GCGAATAGTCCCGGCGTGCTCAGCCCAACGCCGGTCAAAGCTGAAAGTATGCCGCCAGGTGCGCTCGAGCCAAACCTGGGTAGCACCAGCAGCCAAACGAGCTAACTACACTTCTGACGTTGGTCTTCAGTACATAACTTCCCGCATGTTTGCCTCTTTTTTTCTATTTTTTTCTAGTTCTCCCTTGTTCAGCGTGTCAGTTGCTGGGGTCTTTGTTGCCTTCTGTTTGTTCTCATCACGCTCGTGCTTTCACTTCCTGTGGTTCGTGGTTTGGAAGGATTTGTGTAATGCGGCCATGATCGTATGTTGGATTTCGTATGACACCGTTTGATTGGTCACCGCGTCTTGGACTTTGGGCACTCATTTCATACATTCTGCCGCTGCCTGTTTCTTGTCATGTAAAATGGGCATTATTATCATGTACAATAATTATGCACTCTACGGTTATTTGATATTTCTATCGCAAGGCTTTTCTCAATCTATGCATTGATACTGTTCAAAAATGTGTATTTATAATCATTGGATTATAGCCACTGACGTGCCACGCTATGTACTAAGCACTTTATTTTGGAGGTCTGTTCCAAAACTTTGATCATCTGCTAGTCGCAACAAGAATTGCTACTTCAGTCATCTTCCTCATCAGAGACTTCTTCCATGGTCACGGCTTTGCCCGCCGCTTTGCTACTCCCAGCAGCCTCTTCTTCGTCTTCATCAGAAGACCCAGATCCCGCGCTGCTGCTCTCTTCACTCTCCTCCTCTTCTTCATCGTCTTCATCATCTAGTTGGGCAGTGCTCGCTGCTGAAGAGGCAGCCTGTTGCTCCGGCGCATCTGTCTCATGCTCTGTCGGCTCGGATCTGGCTGCGGTACCAAAGTGCTGCGATGAGCCACCCCAGTTGGGCATGCTGGAAGTTGGGGCAGCGGCGGCAGCGGCAGAATGTTGCTCATCTGCGGGTACACTTGCACTAGTTGTGGCGGCAGTGCTGCGTGCTGAGCTTTCCGGTCGGGCTGTGGAGGCAGATTCTCTGCCACGACCACGGGAGAAGAAGCGATCAAGAATTTGCTGCTGCGTTAATACAGTCCCAGAAGAAGCATCAGTCGTCGCATCACCGGCTCCGTTTGTAGCGTTTGGGTTAGCGCCAGTAAGACGGAAGTTGTTGGTCCCTGGAATGCGCTCCAACACATGAACATTGGTCCGTTGTGATGGTTGAGAGGTAGGTGCTTGGGGAACTGCGTGTTGTGCGTTGCGCTCCTCGACCAGTGGAGATGTCGCGGGACCAGCGGAGGAAGCACGGGATGATCGCTGTGTACCAAAAGCGTGGGCAAAAGGCTGATTATCCAACCTTTGCAGGGGCATTAATGTCCACCCAGCTGGGATGACAACACCTTCAGGTAGCTCGGAACTGCCGGCCGGAATTGAAGCAGAGTATGAGGTAGCACCGTGTCTCATCATAACCGGACTTTGCGTACGTGAAGGCACCCCTCTATTGCCGCTGGATGGGGCTCCTCCAGGCAACTGGTCAAGTGCCAGGGCCTCGGGCGCTGGGAGAGGGCTTTCAGCATTATCATGGTGCGAGGCTTCCAGCCGCTCAAGTTCAGTAACAAGCTGCCCCAGAACCTGTAGTTGTTCGTTCGAGATGCGAAGGGCCTCGGCTTCCTGCCGAACCAAAACAGAAGCTTGATTATACATATTCGACAACGTTCGGAGCCTGTGCGATCTCAAAGCTGTGCTCTGGTTCAACATAGTTTGGCGGGTAGTATTGGTTTGCAAGGCCGGAAACATTCTCTGGAAAGCCAAGTCGTTCTGGTGTTGTGCTTGAGCACTCGCAGCGTGAGACGATTGAGAAGTCTGTGAAGGTTGACTCGAAGCGACTTGGGGTCCTACACTTGACTGCTGAGTAGGTTGCGAATGAGGGAGCTCGTTCGGTGGCTGCGCACCGACGTCCGTTGGGAAGATGCGTCGCCAGCGTCTGCGTACTCGATCTTCCGCTTCTTGACGACGATGCTCCTCATCTCGAATCATTTCATGGAACTCCTCCATAGGTCGCACATTTGGTTGATTAGGACGCTGGGGACCCTGTGGAGCGGCATTGACCGGTCTTCCGAGTGCATCCACATTCAGGGCGGCTCGAGCCGCGGGATCGAGTAAGGGTTGGTCCACTGCAAATCTCCCAAATCTTGGTTCCTGCGCAAACCCGACTTGAGCGCCTTGCAGCCCATTATTGGGCAATTGAGGCACAACAGGGCCACGGTTGGCGTTTTGGTTGTTCACCACAGTCCCCCGATCTGCAGTAACAGGACTTCTGCATGTTGGGCATACTTGCTGCCTCTCAAGCCAGCTTTTGAGGCAGCCAAGGTGGAGTATGTGACCACACGGAAGCTTCTTCGGGCGGATCCGATCGAGAGCTCCTGGGTTAGCGTTCAAATCCCAAACGCGCATGTCCTCCCGGCAGATAATACAGGTATTTTCCTGGTCCAATTCAGCTTGGGTAGCATCTGGGTATCTGTTCATCTCCTGGATCGCACGACGGTATCGTAAAACCGAGTTGAGGCGCTTCAGGAAGTCTCTAGCTGTCATAAGCAAGTCTCGCATGATGTGAATGGGAAACGTGTAAAGCACAGTCAACAGGACGAAGAATGTAACGTAGAGGACTAGTTTCATGGTATCTGCAAAAAGTTAGTATCGACCCTGGCAAAATATTTGCTTTGAAAACGTACCTGTCATGAGATCCAGCCAAAGCACCCATTCGCCTTTTGTTGCCCACCCGGGTACCTCGATATCCATTTCATCAATGTCATCTGGGTTCGGTAGAGGCTCATTGCTCTCAGCTTCTCGACCAACGGCGGCAGCTTCCTCTCGCTGTCGTATCATAGCATCTCTTTGTTCTCTAACTTCTTGCTTGCGCTCCAGCAGTCGTGCTTGTGTTTGTGTTTGTATCATCTTTTGCTCAATGATAGACAGAATGTATCGGATGCCTGATCTCCCAGATGTTGTTGCAAGAACGGCGAATTCGAAAAGGAACATGAACATCATATCGGCTTTGGCCTCTTGGATCACAGTATTGATGCAGTATCTGAGAATCCAAACATCATAAATAAAGCTCATGAGCAACGAGATGGTCAAGCGGGTGTGAAAGAGGCGGGGGTTTGCTGGCGGTTGCTGCTCCAGAAACTCAACCCGGCCATCTCCAATCCAGCCCCAGACCTTACCCGTTACGAGAGCAGTGAACATAACAAGAAACCAAGCTCCAAGCTCGTCGCGGAATATAGTCATGGCTAAGCATGTTTCGGTGATGGCAAACCAAGCGCGCTCCGTGAGCTGCTCGACTTCGGCGGTTCGTAGGGTTCCCCAGCACAGCTGAGAAAGACCAAATACAAATGTTCCGTATATAAGCAAGGTAAAGTTGATCAACACCTATCATTAACATGAGTTAGTCCACCTGTGCGGAGAATGCGGTCGCTGGCTGCCACTCACCAGCAAGCAGAAGTTGCTCTGCGAGAGGTACACCATTGCTGAGTAAAAGTTGGCCCTTTGCTGAAAGGCCGAGAAAACAACAGCCCCAGCAAGGGCTGTCGACGCCTAAAGATAATACGTTAACTTGGCTGTCATTGGAGACACCCCTTAGGTGCAAGCTGCGACGTGGAGAGCTTACCCCAGCATACCATCCCAGGCGCATTTTGGGCATTGGTACAAGACCTTGACGTCAATATCCAATATCTAGGCTGATTGATCCTACTATATTCCCATTTTTGGACCTCTTGGGCAAGCGCGGCAATGGAGGATGTGCTTTGATCGAAGCTGCGGAGGACACGACGACTCTCTAGAAGCCACGTTATTGATAGACAACATGGAGCCGAGCTTGGAGCAATGACGCACTTAGTCACCCGCGGCACGTGATGATTTAGGCACTGGCAACAGATCTCGGCATTGCAAGCCCAAATCGGCAACGATGATGAGCAGAGGTGGGATGTGAAAATTAAAGGAATAAGCATATACACATAATTTTTATATGAAGAAAAATGTTTGGCCCGCGCGCATAGCTTTTTTTTTTCAGCGACTGAGACTTTGTTGCAGCCACCGAACTCTGAACACACTAGCATGAGAGCATCTCGCGCTGGCCCTGAGGCAATTACTCTGGCTTTGCCCTCAGTCAAGCTCTTTGCAAATCTTGTATTTCTATATACAAATAAAATCACAAAATATTATCGTCTATACCATCAAGCCTCCATTTACCAGGTATGTTTGCCCAGAGACCCATCGGCTTTCAGGACCAGCGAGAAATGCAACCATGTTGGCGATCTCGGCGGGCTCACCTAGTCGCCCGAATGGGTTCATCTTCTTGAGAGCGCCGATCTGGGCTTCGCTCTTGCCTTTGAAGAAAAGCTCCGTCGCAGTTGGACCAGGTCCGACGGCATTTACTGTAATTCCCTTTGGAGCTAAGCCTTTTGCCATAACGCGTGTCATCTGCTCAATAGCGCCCTTTGTTGCGGCGTATAAAAGGTAATCGGGTAGCACCACGGAATGATGGCAGATGCCAGTGGAAACGAAGATGATGCTTCCACCATCGCGGATGTGAGGCGCGGCTTTCTGCATCGCTGTTAGCGCTTGAAATTATGATTCAATTCTCGGCGTGAGCACATACCTGGGCTAGGAAGTATGGTCCTTTAACGTTCAGGTCGAACATCGTGTCGAAGTCCTTTTCCGTAGTATTCTCGACATTGCGCATCATCATCATAGCAGCGTTCGCCATGACTACATCGATATGACCAAACTTCTTGACCGTCTCATCAATTAGTTTTGCAATTCCATCCAGTTTTCCAACGTCAGCCTGGACAGCTAAGGCCCGGTCAGCTCCAATAGACGAAACAAGCGCATTGGCTCCAGCTTCATCGCTATAGTAGTTGATAACAACATTGGCGCCGTCTCGACCCAGCCGTTCAATGCAGGCTTTACCAATTCCATTAGAGCTCCCTGTGATAATAACAACTCTGCCTGCGAGCGACATTTTTCCAACTGGATGCGGGGTTTCGATAAATGTTCTGGGTTTAGGGTTGAACAGTGTCTGAAGTCAAATTTGATTTTGATCGTGCGTGTGCATTCAACTTTTGGTCATGGCGTCATGGCTCTCTTAAATATTCCATGGAAATACGCGGATAGATAGTAGAGACTAACACACCGCGGACATAAGTCCGATCAGAAGTCGCAACATATTTTGCAGCGCTAAACGCCGCATCGATGGCTGCGAATCACCAGGATCCCTCCTGCTTATGGAGCTCGGCTCATTTGTCAGCTAGGCATCAGAGCAGGGGAATCTTTTGTAACTTCGCGAATAAGTTCCTAGAATTTCAATTAAACCCGCGACATTTGACATCGTCTCGCTCAGTCAGCGCTCGCTCACCTGTGTGTTCCTATCGTACAGTTGGCGATCGGGAATACTACTTGGGACCCCACCCGACGCCCGGATCGGAGCTACGGAGGCGAGTGGTAGACATATATCCGACGACAAAGCCGCTGGGGAAATTGGTCACTTCTAGGGAGAAACACGGATCATTATATCCATTACGTCCGATAGTCGACATATATGATTGCTTGAGCAATGACAGTCAGCCTGTTGCTTTACTGACCAGCGGCTGCGCGAATCTGGAACGTCCGCTTTCCGCAGGCCTGCCAATGAGACTGGCTACCACCATGATCGTTTTAGCTGCTTCGTGCAAGCGGCCATACCACAAGGTCTATTCATATATATAGATATATATGGTCAAATTCAAATAGAAGCTACCTAAGACAACGGAGCCCCAAATCTTTGGATCTGGTACTGAGCAGTAGTGACGCCATACATAGCACTAGTCTCCACGCGCGGCCTAGAAAATTTGGGCTCTTGACAGTAGTAAATGGGCTCAATTCTGACTACAGATTTAATGGAAACTCTTAGTTTTGATTCATAGGCTCCTCATGTGCACTGTCAACATGCCATCTCGATATGTCATCCAGCAGTGTTGTCTGATTCGAGTCCAGTAAACTCATAAAGTGCAGCAAGTTTGGATGACACACAGTAGCTGTGTTTGTAATATTCATATGCATCACTTCTGAATCAGAGCATCTAGCGCTTGAAAGCCTAAGTGCATGAGAGCAACGGGCCGACCCATGAGGTAGACTGGCGGCCTGGATCACTGTCGTCCGACGGTCGCGTGCCGGTTCAGGGCCTTTTCGGGGGCCGTTCCAGTCGCGTGGCTTTCACTCACAAGCCTAGTCATTCAGAGAACACGAGTGTTAAGCCAGCCGCCGCCTCGTACGCGTGTTTCACGTTCATCGACAATCAACAACTACGTCACCATGGCCAGACTCATTCATCACAATTGTGTCCGTGTTCTGCAGGGCATTGCAAAAATTCATTATATTTTAATACTCTGTGGCCCTGATATAATGTATTGGGATTATCATTTACAATGAGTGGAAGAGAAGCAGCCCAATATTGGCAGGGGGCGTTCATGGCTGCTGGGGGTGGTGACAGCAATCGACATGTGACATGAGAGCAACTACCAGACAGGCAGCATTCATTAGATTCATTTCAGCGATATTTACTGTTCATAATACAGCGAGACACACCGTTCGTGAACAATCGTTGCCGACGTTGTGTTGTATACTGAAGCAAGCCACCATGCGCTGCAGCTTGCCGTTCCTATCTACAGCCCAGCGAACTCAATAACCTATACAGTCGTACACATCACCGATTACATAGGAGGGCTGTTATTTTCAGGCACAAATCCACATCACAATTGGCTACAAGGCAGAGTTTGGTGTACCCCTGCTTTCGCCGCATACACGACAAATCCGAGGAGAAATGCGGCACGCTGATTTGCTACCGACTGAGTGGTAATATACATTACATACAAGACGGTTTCTATATCCGTGTGCTAAACTTGTGGATTCCACTACTACGTGTGTTCATGTTGCAGGCTGCTTAGCGAAGGAGAACGAGGAGACGCGACCCTACCCACGAGGATGGAGCGATTATAGTAATCCAGGCCGATCCAGTAGGAATTATTTGCCACAGCCGTCATAACCAGGGTTTTGGCGTCCTGAATTGCCCGCATATACAGGTGATTTCATATCCAGAGAGGCCGAAAACCCTGTAGAAGGCAAAGGCGAATCCATCGTCAATAATCATATGCAAGAGTGAGTCGAGCTAGACAGAGTAAGCCAAGTCAGCCTAATAAGTCAATTCAGATTCGGTATACGGATGCTGGCAGTTGATGCGCAGGTACTCGAATGGGCAAATGCCTGAGAACCTCCACCACAAAGCTACCTACTCGTGCAGGATTCCGGTGGAAGACGTAGCAGCAGCTTGACTGAGTAAACTCATCAAATCCCTGGCCAGTTGGACCCTGAAGCCACTGCTTAACTTGTGGATATTGTTTAGCGTGAATTTTGCTCTCGTCCATCCAGGGCAGAATCAGCGTGCAGTCAACCTCGCCCCATAGGCAGCTCGAAACCGCCATACCCCAACCAGGAAAAATGAATGCGAGAACCACGAGAAGTGGGACGCACACCCCTCATCGGTCACCCAGAAATGGTGCGGAACTACTTCCGCCAGTTAAGCGATTTTGCTTGCAGCCGTGGCGCCACCACTCTTCCCTCGATCCTTCCCTACCCCTAGCAATTGGTCGAGTGAGCATCTAGACTGACATTAGCTTGACACCATGAGTAGTCGAGTTCTAGAAGCTTTGGCCCTGTCACAAACCACGCTGTGCATCCTGCGCGATCAGATGCAGTTGCTGACATGGTGCACCCGATACCACGCGATTCAGCGTGGAGGTATTCGTTGTCACTTCTCACAGAATACCGAGTTACAACAAGTGGTAGATCCGTAAGCCGCTAGCCATCAACTTCTTCGCCAGTGTGCTCAATCTCAGTGGTGTGTGCAGCTCGCCTTGCGTGGTTTTCCCACATTGGACAACGACACCGCCGCCACTCGCCCCCAAGCCGCCAGGCCCAAGCGTCACTGCCCGCAAGCCATATCAAGCGTTGGTGATGGTGTCCAAACCCACAGGCGACCAGAGGGCGCCCCAGAGCCAAGCGTGCATATTGACAGAAAGCGTGTTTCGATGTATGCAAATAATCCGCCATGTAACCCAGCGGCTGGCTCACCCGTCGGAAAGCCCAAAGCGCAGCAGCGAGGCGAGCGTGGCATGTCTGCAACCTCAGCTCAGCCCTGCCTTCTGATACTGCTGTGTATGGGGCCCTGGTGCATACGCATGCATGCAGCATGGTTGAATCGGGTTACGGACAGTGCCCGAAGCACACGAACGGCTTTCTCACTGCAACTGGAGTGCTGCAATTCTGTGGCGGCGCAGTTTGCTTTTGGCTCTTTCTTTGTGCAAAGCTGTTAGCACAAGCCACCGCCAAGCGATGTAATGTTAAGGCGCTGCTGAGAGAGGCGAGGCTGTTCCATACAGCCCCATCTAGTAGAAGTCCGCGACTGCCAATCTCGCACTCTGGTCGAAGTACAAGCACGATCCAGATCGCCGTCTACCTCTACTCGCTCGTGCCACCAAAGTCACAGTCTCATGATAGCATCGCAGAACCTAAGTGGTGGGCTCGGTGAACAACGTCGAAGTAGAATAAGTCCGCTACTAAGGTACCGAGTCTCTCCGTACTAATTCTCAATGCCACTAGGGAGAGTGATTCGCAATCCCAAGATCCTTTCATATCAGCCCTTAGATTTCACATATCTCTTATTTATGAGCCACTTTCTGTCTATACGTTTGAGAATTGCCCACACCAGAGTAGTGCCTTTGTTTTAAATCTGGACAGGACTATCAAGATGAGATACGGGCACGTCTGAAGATGCATGCTATCCGATGGCCGTAATTGACGGAAGAACTTTGCAATGGCCAGTCAGAGCATATGATTATGCTTGCACACTTGAACGAAAACGTGTAGTTATTCTACGCCTGCGGCCAGGGGCCTCCCCGAATATACCACGATGTGCCACAGTGTCAAGGCTGCAATTGAAGTTCAATTTCTTGAAGCGACTGAGGTCAAAGCGCCTGCGGCATTCGTCCAATAACAGGTCATTGGTCGCGAAAAGCCAGTGGAGGCGTTGACAAGCCTGTCCCGGACAGTTAAATATACCGAAGGCCGCGATCTGGTAATATTGCAAGGGGGCCTGCCGCCTATGCCGAAAGCTGCCACCATATTCATATGCTGAAATCGTCTGGCAGCGTCTTTTTTTCCCTGGTCCCCAGTCGCAGTTGGTAGTTTTTCTTTTGCTTTAATTTACTCTATTAATATTTACGAAGGCCGGCGTATCCCTGGCCCAGGTAGGCAAATGGTGAACAATATGCCGCAGTGGCATCTTTACCCACAACCCACATCCCGCCAGCAACTTTGGTCAGTGCGCCTTCCTATTGCCCCCCTGTCGTACAACTCATCAGTGCCAGAAGGTGTGGCAGGGCACCAAGATTCCGAGTGAGCTTCCTGGCTCTGCTTACCTGTTAGACAACAGAGCTTTCTCGCAATTGTGGGTGGCATGGGCATGTTTGTTTGTGGTGGGGTGAGACATCTTCCTTACACATTTGAGTGAATTTGGACAAAAATAGATTGTGCTAAAATACGGCGCCATCTCGACGTGAACCATCAGATTCGAAGCATCATTTCGGTATGAGTGACTGAGAATCCCCACGAAGTGATATAATATAATGCGGCAAGACACAAAAGTGAGGGAGAATCGGCCGTGTTTGCATGAAACGGAGAAAATGCTTTGACTGGGAAGCATGTGGTTTGACATGTCATATGATGGCCATGCGCGCTATTTAGGCCAAGAGCAAAGCCTTCAAGACTCTGGGTTTCGTTGAAACGGCAAGTCTTAGCGATTAAACGACATGCGCTACGGACGATTTGTTGGCAGTTCGTGAATTTCCTTGCCCGCATAATAGGGTGCTCAGTCAGAACCTTCTGGAGGTATTTTCACCATGCCAGCGATGCAGACCCCAATATATTCCTATTTTGGGATTGTGCCAGAGAGAATATGTGCAGTCATCCTTGACCATGGTGACCTTGCGCGCAATAACTCTGTCCAACCATGGCCAGGCAGGAAGACGGAGAAATGCCTGTCGGCAGGGGTGCCTCACCGGATTGATGGCGTCCCGCGCGGCTTTGGCTCGACTGGTCTTTGCCAAGACTGCAGGGGACTCCATCATCGTTGATTCAGAATGGCGAAGAACACCCGCGACGCCAACCCTGGTTAACTTGCGTAATGGCAAACATGGTTACGGTAAAACTAGCGGTCGGCCAACAGCTGATTCATTTCTCCCAACGCTTAGCAAGGGGCCGCAAAGAGGTTCTGCCGCAGGTCTGGCGAACGGTTGCAACACCACCGCCGCCATTCGTCTAGCGAAATGATTTAAATTTGTGCACTTATTCACAATAGTGGTGCCCAGTCAGCACCCTTGCAGGACATCTGCCTCGGATGAATGGAGGGCCCAAGATACACACCCATCTGGCTATTGATCCTGGTCTAGCGCGCAACGCGGATGCTGGGGTTCCTTGTTCAACGATATTTCTCCTGGTATTGCATGGGTATGGACAGAGTGCTGAGAGGAGGCTTTGTGTCAACAGTCAGTGGACGATCAAAATGGCCGCCGGTGTACTCTTCCAATAAAACTTGAAAAGTATACACCTTGCGCACTGATTCTGTGCACCCGCCAACTGAAATATGCGGCCTCTACGGATACAGACAGGATCAACAAGCACCTCACAGCACGTAGCTACTCTGCCGTCGTTGCACCAACTGTGGGCTGTGGTCTTTCTCACTCGCAATCGAAGCCCACGGCCAAGACCCGAGACAGACGTGCACACCAACCTTTTGAAATCCCCATTTTTCGGGAGGGCCACCACTTTTTCTCCTGCTAATTATACACATGGCGGGCTAGGATGTGAAGACCACACGCCCCCTCCCCGGTCTACACACGCTAACCGAAATGGGAGAAGGACACCGCGCTGGCAGCCCTGTTGCGACTCTGCAACCCCCTGCTTCCGCGATTGGCTCTCTGAACTGGGGCGTTTTATTTAGTTTCATTGTATCTGACTGGGTACCGTCAGACTGGGCCTGGGGCACATCAAACGGTACGTTTCTGCCAGTGGATTGCCAGGATAGACGACTAGGAGTGCATCTCACCAGGAGTGTGGTGGGCTACTCCCATTCATTGTAACGCTCGTCGCTCTGCTTGCCCTGGCTCCATCTCGAAGCTTATTTTCGGGGCGGCAGACCCCTGCCCCGACTTTTGGAGTGACTCCTTTCCCCAGCTACGTCGAAACAAGGCGAGGCTAGCGCCCTGTTGCATCGTCAGGCTGCTGCGTCGCTGATGCTCGACGGAGCGGAGTAGTATTCGTCGTCCCCGGCCGGCAAGGTCTGTCGTAGCTCATTTGCAGTAAAAAGAGCCTCTAACCAGGCACGGTTGTCCAGGCCGCACCGTAAAGCCGATTGATGATTCTGGTCTAACGGATGGGTCTGCACCACTGTACCCCTAATTTCACACATCTGGCTTCACGCATCGGTAAGATTGCGCTGTTGAATCAATGATGCGAATGAGTCCAAGGCACTCATGTCCTTGGCGATGACAGCAATCATCGTGATTCTATTGATTGTCGGTGTTTGCGAGTGATACGAAGCTGACGGGCACACTCTCCTCCCATCTGACGGCTTGCCAAGCCATGCATGTAAACAGTCACGCGGTGAAATGTTTAGAATGGCTTAACCCGTATTCTGCATGGCCGTCCTGGTGAACATGAGCCCGGGCGATCCGGGATTAACTCGAAACCCTTTTTTCTACTTGCAACTTGCTGCCTTTCTGAGCCTGGTCTCTCTCCTCGCGTGCTGCTGGCAAGAAGCGCCTTCCAGGTTGCCCCAGTAAGGCGGTAGTAGAAATTAGCGGCCAACCAGAGCACTTCTGCGACATGCAATCCAACATGCGTGACATTTCCCACGCTACCAAGCGGGAATTCTCCGTAAAAAGACAAATAAACTACACGGTGGATTTATCAGGGGCTCCCCAATGTCTATCAGATAAAATATTTGTTAATCAATCTCACGAACGGTTGTGTTGGGTACTGTACCCAACTGCTTCGCGAGCCGCGCAGAGCCACTGGCAGTACGCTACGATAATGTTATCCCACAAGAGACCTCTGTTGCACAGTAACACTCCACACATTACCAGCCCTACGGAGCATATTTATGCCGAATTTGCGACAAAGCACGCTGAAAATACCACTTGGATAATGCACCATCATGTCATGGCACAGGCGCATTTGCCGAACGGCAAGCTGCTCTTCATTCCATTGATAATATACGTTCAGCAGTGCTCGAATCATTGCCTCTTTTGGTGTACGAGATTCCTGTCAACACTTTGCAGTAGTTCGTTTTCCTTTCTGAGTCGAGTCGACCATGGTCTCTTCAGTCAATGTTACGTACCGAAATGTGGCAGATATTAGACCCCTTTTGCTCCATTTTCTCAAATCTGTGCCTCTGTTTGGATGAAAATAGCTCGTTTTAGTCTAGCTCTGGTGCTCGTCATTATGAGGGTGTTGAGCGGCACAGGTTCCGTACCCCTTGTAATTTATGGTACATCTACACAGAGACACGCAGACACACGCCGACTGACGGGTGTGAAACCCTGCGCGCAATCCTGTGGACGACTCGAGTTCCAGCCTACCTGGGATACTCATATTGACCAGTGGCCGTCGCTCCCTGGGCAGGCTGGCTTATTAGTGCGAGGCTGGGAGGGGTGCATTGGGGGCGAAGGCACGAGATCATCCCGATGGGCAGCACAACGCAGGAGGGCTCACTTTCTGCATGGCGCAGCTTTTACAGGGGCTGTCTCTGGCGGCTTGTATGTTGGATACCCCCGGCGCCCCCCCTGGTTTATTTTCGCTGGATCGAATTGAATCACTTCCCAGGACGCCGGGTTTTTCCCCTCCCCGTTTTAGAACAGAGTTTGGGTTGACTACCTGGCAGGCGGGGGGATCCGACGGTGTGAACTTTGCTTTTGGTACGGCGCAGATCATACCGTTCCGGGATCTGCCATGTCTCGACAACCAGTAGGCAGCGCCACCACCAACAAGAAAGTCGCGGCAACCCCGTATCCCAGAATTTCATGAATGCACTGGTTCTGGGCTCCCTCTGCTTGGAACCATGCTCGCCACGGTGAGCACCATGTCTGTAATTTTAGGTGGACGGATTCAGACCGAGGACATATTATGAAGATCTCGTCGCGGGCCATGGCTCTGGTGGCGTCTGGCGCCGTCGTTAGCTGGGGCTTTCATCGCAGGGGGTACGGTTGTCGCTGCCCTGCCAGAGGTCACAAATAGATCATGTTCTTGTTCGTCTAGCACATGTTTTGAACTGCAATCATGAGTGTGCCATTCTCGAATGTAGTTAGCGCACAAGGCAGCTTCCCTCGTTGGTTTTAATAGGAAGATTTGGACGGCTTGCTGGATCAACAGCAAAAGTAAACGAGGCCAACCGATCCCCAGGCTGGCCCGGGCGTCGCTGCTTCTCTCGCAACCAAAGGGAGCTCTATGCGATAAATACGACAGGCGACGGCACGCGAACTCCACTTTCCACAATTCAAGACAAGCACTAGCATTAACGTCTTCAAGTGGGCGGAGAAGCTCTCCCTGCCTTATAATTGGCTGACGGGAAACCATAGAGACTTGCTAGTCAATGTACCAGTACGTACCTCCAGGCTGGGACAGCGACCAGGGTCATCAATGGTCAGTTCTTCCTGGCCCTTCTTCCTCTCAGAAAAGCATTGTGCGGCAAGACATAGGCGAACGAGCAGTGATCAATTACGTACCCCGTTACTGGCCTTGTGTTGACACGCTCGACCCGTGAAGATAATCAAAGTTTCGCAAACCCCGGGGTAGGCTTTGGTGTAGCGGGTCGCTGTGCCGCCATCTTTTTGCTCTACTCCGAATTTACTGACAGACGAATTGCTGAAGATGAAAAGCGATGCGGCGCGTCGCACAAACTCCTGCCAGAAATCGGTATGCTAAAGGGGGCACCAATGCAGCGGGTTGTGGGGGGGCCGACACCCAGACTGGTTTACAAAACCATGTTTTTTACCTTGTTGTCGCATAGAGCTTGTGCCGGCATAATCGGCTTGCCCGAATCGCTTTTGATCCGCGAAATGCAATCTCCAAAAGTACAATTAATACTGCAGTTAACACAGTGGGGAAGAGGCTCAACTCTCTGCCACAGTCCATTCAGAATCTGGACATTGAGACCGCCAGTCCCTTCCGACCCATTTTTACTCATCGGTTATCTCCCCCCTAATCAAAAAAGAGTAAACGACAGTTGCACAAGGCTAACTAGCTGTCGGCAGGTCGGTTCAGGATACCTTGGCACGCTTGGGCGGAGCATGCCTCGTGGGCTACCATACGGTTACTGCATGTGCATTTACCACACCTTCTTGACGTACTCGACCGGTCACTGCGCCTGCACGCCCCCCTCCATATCGAGTTCCCTTTGTCTTGTCGATTTTACAGAGAAGCGATCTTCTATTAGCTCTTTTTTTCTCACAGGCTGTTACAATGTGAATCGCCGGATAGCGTTGATTCTCTCCAGCGCGCTGTTCACTTGACACGAATCGCAATGCTTTCCCTTGTAGGTACACAGAGAACGCAGACGCTAATACGCACTACCTGGACCCTCCAGCGGGGGTGCATCTAGAATTGAAGGCCTAAAGTGGTTCGCCACAGGCAGTGCCTGGTTCGCAATGCAGAAAGGCGCGCCGGCCACTTTGCCCAACAATTGCGTGGAGTCGCTGGGAAAGCAATTGTTTCTTGTGCTGGCACCTGGAATACTCCTGTCCAGTCGGTGTTAGACGAACGACGATCACCTGTCAGTATCCACGCCCGGTGGGCATGAACAGTTTGTTTTGGTTGTAGCTTAATCTTCCGGTCCATGTTGCCCCTGTATGCACCCTGTCTCTTCGTACTTCGTACCGAGCTCTATTTCGACTTTTGTGCATCATCGCTGTGACCTGCTGCACAGCCTCAGCCCTACAGCAACTCTAATAACCGACACACCTCCCTTTCATCGGTCCCAATTTTGCGCTGGAGTCATTTGCTTCGCCACGAAAGTAGCCTAACCCGACAGCCGACGACGGGCGAAGTGAATCGGCTAGGCTTTCCTCCATGTGCTAGTCAATCTGGTCAAACGTGCTCAGTGATCGGGCAACGGAAATTAGGCTCTTCTGTATGCCGCCTAATACTGACTGGTGGAGACACTCGTCTGTTGCGAACAACCCTATACACTGTGAACGATACACGCGCTGTAGCTGGAAGTGAGAGGTTATTGGGTACGGTGAGTTAGTACTGTTGAAGTAAAAGTAGGCTTTGTGTTTTTGGTATTAATCCAGAGCCACTGTCTGTTGTAGACCTGTTGCAACCAAGGGTAAAGCCTGACGGTGTGAGACGCTCAATTATGGGGTTGTGTGTAATAATGGGTGAGCCAAATTCTCCGAACAGCGTCGCAAATACAACAGGAAAGAATATAGCCCACACAGATAAAATAATCACACCACATTGCTCAAGGCTCAGCACACCATACAGGAAAACTAGCGTTGTATAACAGATTTAGCATACTCGACATAGCGAACTGTATCAATATATTTCACTCTAGAAGCAGCACTTCCTAGCAGTGCGCCTCAGACATGGGGCGACGGGTTCAAGTTCTGTCATGTGCTGGCTAACCCATCCCAGCCAAACCACGTGCAGCACACAACACTGCCGCAAATATGGTTACATTTATGTCAGCTAAACTCGCTATCTGGCTAGAACGGGAAGCAATAAGACGCGCGCACACACGCACGAAAGACAGGCTGAAGCTCCATGATGTCTAAAGCCGACCTGCGTCGTCGGGAAGTGTGGCCGGCGCTGGCCACACCTGGGTAACAAGGTCTCGAAGGAATCGAGCCACAATGCGCAGGGTAGCACCCCTCCTGCTTGAGTTAAGAGCCTACGGAGAGACTTTGGGGGCGAGAGACAGGTGGGATAAAAAGCCACATGGCGTGGCGGGCGCGCCATCCAAGGCCCAGACTGACGGGAAAGGCGATACGGACAACTTTCCAAATAATAAAACCTGCATATTAATCCCTGAACCGATTTATTGTTCAGTGGAATTGCGCACGTGGTGCGTTCCAGAATGGTCTGCCTCTGCTGTTGTTTATTGAATCAGGCGCGGGGCCTACAAGTTTCGGCAGATGGGCGGCTTATGGCGCCGCATTATCGACCGCTAACTGTAAATTAAACTCCGTCCAACAGGAATCAGAGGACAGTAGGAAGGAGGACATAAGAGGCTTGATTTACTCTGTCACAGCCAAGGAATGGCAAGCGTAGACGAGAAGTACGCCTCACGGCGTACTTCAACATCGCACCATGCCAGGTTGAGACCAGAGGCGCACACACACCACCACGGACTGCTTCCGTAGCATGCGCCCCCCCCNGGATGCGCAAAACTCCGCAAGGGATGATACGGTTGTGGAATTGTGGACGAAGATGAGCTAGTGTGCGAGACAGCACTGCACAAATGCGCGTTACTCGCACAGCGGACGAGCTTGTGGTGCAGGCCTCGCCCAGAGTGTGCGTGTGCGCCGCAGCTTAACTTGCCACAGGAGGGGGGNCGGCCGCCTTAGCACCTGCCCCTACCATCTCAGCTACGATTATTAGGCGCTTATACAGTGCAGCGAGCATTTTCTTTGGGCACACTACATTTTGCCCGTGCCGTTGGCGTGTGGCACCTGAGCCTCGTCTTGGTATAGCGGCTCACTGGCGCCGCCCAGTGGCACAGAAGCTTTTTGGCCTGGATCAAGTACCCTCGCAAGCCTCAGCTGTGCCAACAGCCCTCCAACCCCAGCTTTGCCTCGGGGGCGCATCCATCATTTCCTGATTGATCGGGAAGAAGTGAAACATGGTACCAATTTTAACCTCATGGTGACGGCTTAATCCGTGTCGATAAAATGGCGGCATGATTCCTATCTCTTCGACCCCATAAATCAAAGCAAAGTGGCTACTGCGTTTTCTTTTCTCAAACGGAGTTACAACGCAAAGAAACGGTATTGGGGGCTGGGCATGCTGTGATGTGCACACGAATTTCCAAATACGGCAAAACTCTGGCGAAACAATTTGTACAGATTAGCAATAGGCGTTGAGACAGTATCGCAGAGAACAGGGAACAGGGCGAGCCGGGGCCTGGAGTGCAGCCGTCGGAGCCGGTGCGGCAGGGAAATGGCTCTCATTGGACAGAGGCTAGAACGCCTTGCTCAGCTCTTTCACTCAGAAGACATCTTGTTCGGTGCGACGCAACGTGTCAGAGGCGCTTCTCATTATATATCAGCTCTAGAATGGACAGCTCGGTTTTCAATTCCAAAGAGAGCCTTTTTCAAGGGCAGGGGATTTCTGGGGAGCAAAGGAAATTACAAGATGCGCACGCATCAACACCGGCAGCAGGGTCCAGTAACCCGGTCTGACACAGGACGACCAGCAAGATTCCTCCATCTCCGGCAGCGCATCCCTGTTGCGGTCACTTGATTCGCTGTAACCGCCTGTGCGCCACCGAGTGAACAACACAACAATCAGTCTGTTGACACCACCCAGACTCTAGGAAACGCCACGACGCGTTGCTGGTCCCCTGGAACTTGGCCGTGTTGTCTGCATCTACTGGAGGGGGGCCAGCTCCATAACGTGAGGCGAGATAGCGGAGCTCAGCAGCCACTTGGGTCGGATCCCTACTAATAATAATGTTTATTTGACAAGTGGCTTGGGAGAGTCTCGCTGTTCCGAGCGGAGAAGCCTCGACTTGCAGCTGTTAGCGCCAACTGTCAAGTGAATCAAACCCCCAACGGGACCTCGGGGCTTGCATGGCGCTCACTTTTCTTTTTACCAAATAAACGACTAAGAAGAAAACGAAAGCTGTGGACTCCTTCTGGAGTCTGCGCAGATTCTTTATTATACTTGGATATTTAGCGTTATTTTTAGGAGAAGCCCCATCACATGGCAGACACACAAGTGATGGTTGATCAAATGTTCTAAAATTACGGGCCGCACACTCCGGTGGGTAGCAAGTCCGATATACGACGAACCGCGTTCGGCACAGCTTGAATGACGTTGACTTGGCCCTTGCTTCCTGATCCCCGGTCGTGCTGTTCGAGCATGACTATGCACTGTCCTGACTGTACAGGCGCATTGGCTTGGATGCGTTGCCATTCGACCCCAGCGTGCATCGGGAAGCGGGATGCCAAGCACTCAGTCAGAGGTAAGCCGATTTGAGAGACAGATGGCCAAAAAAAGAGTCTGAGTCGAGAGGCGGCTTCCAGCTCGCATGGCCGCAGCATGTCTCAGTGCCATCTGGCGCATTCCATGGGGGCCGGCAGCCACGCAAGCCTGCCTTTTGTACCTAGCCAGAGTGTCTCAGTAGCCTCCCAAATGTGAAGGTACAGCGACAAGGGCGGAAGTGAGAGACCACTGAACTGGCGGCGTCTTGGAGGATGGGCCGTATGGTCCCCTTCCCTTTCTGAGAAATCTCGTTTCTTTTATCCACTTTCGTCTCGTCTGCATCAAGCAAAACTGAAAGGCCAGCCGAACTGGCGCCTGTTTGATGATTCTTCCTTGCCCCTGGTTGGGGTCCATTACGAGGCAACCCAAGCGTCGGGATAACTTCATGGCCGGATTACTGCCCACCCAAGAGATACACCGACGACAGACACATGAAGACCATAGGGGTGGAGCATGATCGTTGGGGACCTGCATCGGAAAAAATGTTCGACAGCCAAACTCTGGATTTAGTTTTGCAATTCTGGACGCTCAATTTTGTGAGAATAAACGAGTCACAGAGTGCCACTGCACTGAAAAGAAAAATACAACGTAAATATAGGACCTAGATCGCCAGGACCTTCAGTGGGCTCTACACCCCGAGCAGTCTGCCTGGGGGGCCTGGTACCAGGAACAACGCGCGCGCAAGCGGCGGCGTTGGCGAATAAATAACTGTATAGCACACGAGACAGGTGTGTCAGTGTGTGCTGTGCCTGTCTATATCCTTGCACTGGCAAGCTACAGAAGCGGGAGGTTACCACACACGAGAAGCTACAACTACCGACAGCGCGGAGACGCAGGCAGGGTTTGAGGCATGCCATGATGCTCTATCGAGTGAATCGACAGGCAGCAGCTACATGATAAGAATGCTGGAGAAACGTAGGGTTTGGCAAATACCAAAAGTGTTGAGTGTCTGCAGTCTTGCAGGCCGCAAGGCTCACTCCTAGGCTCTGTGGCAGCATCAGATTGTGGGCTCAAGCCAGACCAGCCTACAGAAGTCGCGGAAACCCCACTGTCAAGCAGAGGACAGTCAAGTCCCACTCAATTGGCTTCTGCTAGGTAGGCCTCGCAAGTCACTGTACCAGTTCTAGGAGAGGGCGGCACAGGAGGCTGTTGAGTTTATTACTGCCAGTGCTAGACGAACAATCGACCAGGGGGTCGGGCGCTCGTCCTCCCCCAGCAAGTCACCCGCTCTGGGAGGTGGGCGGCGGAAAAAAGAGTCATCGTCTCATCGGGTCTTGGTACACAGCGCGCTGTAGCACTCCCTACAGGTACTAGCACACTGGAGACTTTCGCCTTCACACCACCTTTATTGCGGCCTGCCTTGTCTCCACGCCCTCCTCTTTGGTCAGCTTGAAATGGTTAGTGAGGCAGAGTGAGGCGGCCAGTGGGAAAGTGGGAGGAGCAGAGAGGAGGAGGGGACGTTGGTGCATTT
Organism: Lecanicillium saksenae; assembly: GCA_027627215.1. Lineage (NCBI taxonomy): Eukaryota > Fungi > Ascomycota > Sordariomycetes > Hypocreales > Cordycipitaceae > Corniculantispora > Corniculantispora saksenae. The sequence goes on along the minus strand of JANAKD010000318.1, from coordinate 3,519 downwards.
CTCGCAGCGGTTGCCTTTCCATCCACCATGGCGCCGAACGGGGCGCTGCTTAGCCTGTCCCTCTCTTCATCACTGCCCTTGCCCCTCGCCCAACTAATGCCTGATTGAGGCGTATTTCAATAGCTTGGAAGTTGCCTCAATGGCAGACCGAAACTGAGGGCTGCGGAAACTACGCAGGCGAAAAGTCACTATCAAGGACTCAACGTGAGCACTTCATCTCGCGGCATCAATACCCAAAAAGAATCATTAGCATGTAAGCCAGCGAATCGAGCCCGCCAAAACTCTCTTTCGCCCGCGTCCCATCCACTCCCTACCTACCAGCAAGGCCGCCCACTCACTCATCCACCATCACAATCAAGCACAAAGCACACCCACCGCGCAACCACCCCAGTCCGCAAATGGCGACCGGTACACGCCCCCTTCACCCACCCATCCCCCAGTTGTGTTGATTTGCTCTTAGCGTGGGCATGGGCCAAGCGCCCCCTCTTCCCGGGGGTGGTGGCCCACGTCGTCTAGTTTATCCACACTCTTGCACCCCCCTAAAGACAAGTACACGCGGAAAAGGACGAAGAAAACCCACACAGGCTTGCCTCTGCCCTATCTACAGGGTGTTGCTTTATACCGTTTCTTTTCTTTCTAGTGCTTCTGCTACACGATTTCCCTTGTGCGTCGTAGGCACTGTAGTCACTGACTAGCATCTTGTTCTGACGCCCCCTCCCCTCCCCTCCAATACAGACAGAGGCAGATCCGCTCATGGTCCGTCCTGCATAGCTTCGGTCTATATCTACGTCGAAGCCCCCAACCCGCATCATCCCGCAGCCTTCTTTACACACTTCAGTCTCTTGATTTCCAATCTCGTCAGCTTTTGATATCCTCATTCTGCATTCGCGCAAGTGAGGTAGACTTGGAACCTGTTGGGTCATCACACTTTGCTCGACTTACAACATCAGCACATCTTCCTACTACACCAACTCACCTCATCCCCCTCCTCAACTCTTGTTGACGCAACCGTTTACTGTTTTGCGCATACTCTCGCTCTCTTCTACACTTGTTTCGATTTTCTAGATTTCTAAATCTAGAATTGACAGCTGGTCCAAAAGAAGCATTCCCGGGTTCAGCGCCATTTCCACCCCGCCAGAATCGCGATTCCATTGAAGCCAAGACGAGACAGGCGTGGAATGCGATAGATTTGCGCCTCTTTCCTCATCTCTCTCGGCCTCGCAACCGTTCTGGTACAACCGACAAACAGAGCTCTCTTTCGAGGCTCACAGCAACTCCAGGTTCCCGAGCCTGATTGCGACCCCGAACCAATTCGGCATCCACCTTCTTGACACAATCACAACGCCCGGCATGACTGAGCAATCATTCACCATGTTCCTGCAACAGGACGACAAGGACATGACCCGATATCCGGAGCCTTCCCACAACATCGCCTTTACCTCGGCCTCGATGGAGATGAGCATCGCCGCCGACGCCTACAGCGCCTACGCCGGCACCCTCGCGACAACCATGGGCAGCCTCGAGCAGACCATGTATTCCACGTCTGGCCCTGGCCAGCAGGGCTATCCCCAACCCTCGGGCGCTCCGTACCAGTACTCCAACCAAGGACCTCCTCACCCAGGAAGCGGCCAGCAGTATTCTTCCTCTATTCAGCCGCAAGATCCATTCTACGGCAGAGGTCAGTTGCGTACCACGGGCGAGTAGCTGCGTGCACATCTGAACTTGTGTTCTGACCTCCCTTTAGCCTCACCTGCAGGCCCTCCACAGCCCGGTTATGGAGCCCAAGGACAACCGCAGCAGCAGCAGCAACAGTACGATGAAGCCCCCCCCTCACTCGCGGAGCTCTGCCACCCCTTCCAGCCCCAAGCCATCTGGTGCAAACAAGCGTCGTAGTGACCAGGACAGCGATAGGAACTCTGTCGAGAGACACCACCGACCTGCTCCTCCCCGCCGCTAAACAAAACAACCAAGACTTCACTACGTCTCGCCAGGCATCACGGCTAACCGCAGCTTTCGATACTGTGTGATTTGCATTGCTCCCTGGATGCTTCAGCCGAAGCTCGCCTGCTCCGCTCTTTTCTTTTCTGTCATCATCAACGATCTGCCATGGAATATAAACTGGATGCCATCCGCGTACATATTATCTCCCCTTTTGGACTCATTTTTTTTGCCACGGATACACACCCAGACCTGGACTACTATTCCCTGGATAATGCTTGCGATTTCTCTGTTCCCTCTCTATTTTTGGACCTCCTCCACTTATGGATCATGCTGCCAATGCCGGATATACCTCTTTGGATCTCGTTTCTTTGGACTTGCCATCAACCTGGATGTGCTCTTTTAATGCCAGCCCTGGCTATGGAATACTGCCGTTTTCATCTGGATGGAGACCCCAGGTTGATCTATGATTGGATTCACGCCACTTTTGCTTGTTTTTATCAGCTACAATCGGCGTTTTTGGAAAAGACTGGTTGATTCGGTACTTTTTTTACATGTTGATTTTGGGTCGGCCGATTGCTCACCCGCTGTCCGCTTGGGCCTGGCCGGTCGATGATGTCTTGGGACAGACCGTCGCTGGCCAACCACTACTTCCACGGAGAAAGGCATTGATTTTGTGCCTGCATGCCCGTAGCTGGACAGTAGGGTAAGCATCGCCGGTTTGTATATATTCCCCCAGACGTCTATATGGAATTTTGCAGTTTGCCTTTTGCGAAGTCGGAGTGCCTCGGATGTGACTTGTTTGCACTGATGCCTTTAGCTTCACACATGCCTGAAGGACCTTGCCCTGGATGTCGAGTAAGACAGTCAAACATCATTATCCTGGACTAGCCTCTGGACATACGGCCATGGACACCAGCAGCACATCATTTCGGAATACTTTGCATTGCTCTTTGACGGATGCCGAATCGGCTGATATTCTTCATCTGGCAACATGCCGACCTAGCTATCCCACCTGGACAACACCACTTTCGCCAAGAGGAGGAGGTATGATCGGCTTCTCAGCAACACGTTCAGAGCCAACTGCTACCTACTTGTATTATCTCAACGGTACATCGCCAACGCCATCTACCTACGGTCCGTCGACAATGCCGGTTGACAGAGGCCACTCCACCACGCTCACCTCACCATCACTAGACCGGGGCATGTTTTATATATGTAATAACATTATCATAATCTTGCTACATAGAATAATATCGGACTGAATCTGAAATCAAAAAAACGAAGTATCAAAGCTCAAACTCGCAATCGTGAACCCATAATCGTGGAAGCTAATATCGCCGCAAAATGCCACGGGCCTGAGCCAGGTCGATAACTGCCGCCACCCACGCCTGCGACGGCGAAGCCAGCGGCTCCGGTGCCAGTACGTCATCGGTGGTGCCGTACGGAGGTGGTGGTGCGCCGAGGTTGTATTGCTGCAAAAAGCGGCACGACGCGGACAAGAGAGGTTTGCGTCCCTGTGCGCTGCTGCTGCTGCTGCTGCCGCCCTTGGCAGGAAACTTGTCCATGTAGATCTCGCCG
>JANAKD010000317.1:0-23426 GCA_027627215.1 Lecanicillium saksenae | reverse complement strand
TGTTTACGATGATGTCGATGCTGCGACCGGGAAACGCCTTGGTCGTGGCCGCGACGATGTCGTCGCCGAAGGTTAGGGAGCCGGCATCGCCCTGCACGGCGACGGCCCTTACGCCGAGAGCTTGAATTTTCGCGAGGCTTTCCTCGGCGGCAGCCTTGTTTGAGTTATAGTGAATGACAATCTTGATTCGAGCGTCAGTGTGCATATTCCTGTACATGGAGTGCTGGGTACTTACATCTGCGCCAGCTTTAGCCAGGGCATAGGCTGTCGCGAATCCAATGCCGTTTTGCTTTGATGCGCCAGTGACAATAGCCAGTTTGCCTGAGAAATCCTTGGAAGACATTTTGTTTTTATGTTATCGTTTCAGCGCTTGAGGTGCGTAGGTGGAATAATAGTAGAATGATGGTGCTTGAAATGGTGTCCAATGTGCGCTGCATGATATCAGAATCAGCTACCATTCGTAACCTTTTATCTACATTTTGAATGCCTCCAAAAATTATGTTTTGCGAGTTGGTGATAAATCTGCGGACCTGTTCGGACGAAGGCATGGCTTGGATTACCAAAGCCATCTGCGGCGCAACTTACCAATCCACTGTTGGTGGAGAGCAGCGATAGGTTCCATAGCAAACCAGTTGCCCGATTCAGCGCAAACTTCAACCGTGCCTTCGCTGCATGTAACGATAATCAAGTATTTATAAGACGGAAAGGAGGGTTGAAATTGATTAATAATTCCGCCAACTCGCTGTTGTTATCTGTTTACATTGGAACTGCATGATTGACTCCTATTGCGGCAGACTGCCAATATTTGACTGAAGTTCCTAGCTTAGACTTCTGCCATTGGCTGTAGAACCAGTATTTCTGATTGCGACATTTGGCTCCTCGAGTGGAATTTCGTCTGTGTCCTCCTCCCCCCAATACGGACGGTCGACCTTGGGAACCTTGACAAAGGCAAAATCCAAAAGTAACCCTATAAAAGCGAGGGCTGCACTAAAGTACAATGCAGCTTTGAATCCGGCCATGATGCCTTCCAGGCTCTCCTGGCCGCCGAGTCGCGTGGCCGTTCTGCCCACCTCAACTTCGATTGTGCCGGCAAAGCCTAGTCCCAGACTCACACCGTAGAGGTTAAGCGTTCCAACAAGGCTGCTTGCTATCCCTTGGTGCTTTCGGCTCACGCTATTGCTCGCAATAACTTGAGCTGCCAAGTACACAAAATCAGGGCAGCAGCCACAGAGCAGCATTGCGGGGAATACTTGCGCCCAGTATGTTTGGTGCATGGGCATAGTTGCCAGTAGAAGGCTCGCTCCAATGACTACAACAACACCGATACCCATGACAAATCTAGCCTCGATTCGGGGAAGCAAGAAAACAGCCAGCCCGACCGCCGCTGTGGACCCGAGCCCGAACGGGATGAAGTTGACGCCAATTTGGAGCACGGATAGCTGTCGCAGTACCTGTTGCCAAGAAATGGAGTACCAGAGAGCGATACCAAAAGCCATGTAGCTAAACAAAACGACGAAAATCAGGGCAAGAAATGTTGGCACGCGAAAGACGGCCAACGGCATGATTGGCTGCGACGCAAAGTAATGTTCCCATACGAGGAAGAGGCTGAAGAGGAGCACCGAAGAGATTAAAAGAGCAATTTCGTACGGGGTCGACCAACCCACGGAAGGAGCTTGCCTGCTCGAGTTAGCATTCTGAACTGTGTTGGTTGAAGTGCAGGATACTCAGCGGAGTAGTTTTTACTCACCCCCATGCAACATTAAAGAGTAACAAGCCTGACAGGCCTAGAATTGCACCGACGACATCAATCTGGCCTTGGGGATCTACGGGTCTTTCGCGAGGCATGATCATGGCAAGAATGACACAGCTGATAGCTGATATAACGCCCCTAGATGATCATCAGTACGGCCGTTTGAGTCTGCATAGCCTCTCATACTTACAGTGAACCAAACAATACGGTCCAGCTCCATAGTCCTTCCCAATTGGCGCAAAGACCGGCAAGCAGAGCGCCCGCAAGACCACCAAGTGGTGGCGCGGCGGCGAAAAGGCCGTAGAGAAGGTTTCTCGTCTGGCCAGGTGGAACCATGAGCCCCAAGGCTGTAATCGCGTTGGGCATGTATATCCCGCCACCAACCCCGCTCAGCGCCCGCACTGCCACGAAGGATGCAAATGATCGACAGAATCCATTGGCTATTGAGAAAATGGCGAACAATGCCAGCCCAATAAGCGCAAGGCGCTGGTGGCCGTAGATGGCCCCGAGGCGACCTGATACGAGGACAAAAGCGCCTTGTGTGAGGCTAGGGTTGGGAATGTCAGCAAGAACCTCATTTCGGAATAAATTTCGACCTGAAAATATGCGTGAAGGAAATTGTTATATCAAGGTTGAAAATATACTCACGAATATGAAGCGGCCATCCAGTTTGCCTTGCCTGGGCCAGTCTCTCGACCGAGAGCATGAGTAAGAGTGATGCCTCCGCTCAATGTAAGAAAGTTGGAAATAAACTACATGAAAAGACCGTCAACCAAAGGTTGAAGAATATTGCCCGCGGAGACTTTTTGTAACTCACCTGAACCAGGTTGGCAGTGACGAGCAAGGTAATAACAACTGCCCTGGACAAGTCACTTACACTCGTGGCCAAGACGGGCTCGATGCGGTCGAATACGGGAGGAGGAGGAGCTGGATGTATTGGTGCAGAGCTTTCTGCTTCACTGTCGTTTTGAGAGACGAGAGACGAGTATGGTCCGACGGATGAACTCTCGACTTCACCAACACGAAACAGAACTTTGCCGGAACTCCCGCTGGGAGAGTGTAGCATCGTGGATGTGGTAGCCATCTCTTCAACCTAGGCAAGAGTGTAATATTTGCGAAGAAGTGCCATGAGATGCACAAGGAAAGAATGTCAATACCAGGGCGATGGCAGTTTAATTAGGTGCCCGGCCGGCGCTGACTACTTGGTGCTGATCGGGACGCACTGTGCGAGGAAGGAAGCCCGCGAATACGCCGTTTACTACCTAGTGTATATGCGACTCCCCTACCACACACGACCCTAATGGAGGGTGACGCTGTAATTCTATTCAGCAGGGGGGAACTTGCGCTGCTTGAGCTGAAGTTCCCTCTCGTCATGCGTCTTCAAAACAGCAGTTCCTACCAGAGTGGCTCGCTGTAGCAGAAGTTTGTATTCGGCCACGGGTCAGCCCGCCATCGTGCGCCGAACATTGACCCCATTACCCGGGGCTGACAGTGCAGATCCGGCCCCGTCGTGACGATCCCCAGTGCGGGATGGCGCTGCAACCACTGTATGTGGTGCTGGGCTGCAGGCCCTTGGGCGCCGCCACACATCCTTAACTTGATCAGCTAGGCGATAATGGCTGAAATTGCGGACAGGGTGTCGTCCCGGTCGCGCAACAGCACCTTCCTCAGCCCAATCTCGTTGGCGAGGTCGTTGCTGGAGCCTCGGAAACGGCAGAGTCGATGGACATCATCTGCTGGACCGGATTCTTGCTTACATTGAAGAGCTGTTCACTGTAGCCTGCAGCCCTTGCCAGCGACCTATTTGATGATATCGATGGATCTACAGGCACTCGGGTTTATATAAAGGACCGACCCGCGCTGGTGCTGCAAGTCCGACTGTCGGTCTTGCACTTGGCAATGTCGGGTTCCCATATCTGTTCCGTGGTCGGCGCCTGCAGTCGTAGCGCTGGAATCGTACCGCGGTCCTCAATGCACTCACACAATTCCTGGTTTTTAAGATGTGACGGTTGAAACTCGCAGCACTGATTGCCTCCTTGAACCACGTCACGATCCCCTTGCCCCTGTACACGTTGAAGTCATGGGCAAGCGCAGCTGCTCAGGCGTCGTCGCGGTGGATGAACCAGTTGGGTGCTCGTGGATGGCATCAGCTATCGTTAATTCGGCAGGTCACACTTTTTTGCAAGACAGCTCTCGGCTTGCATCTCGAGCTGTAGCCAGTCACCGCCAGATATGACGGCAACGTGGGCAGCCGCCAACAGGACCGCTAACGCCTAACTTACAGAGTCCCTCGCAGCCCCTTTGCTCTCAGCAATTGCTCAACAAGGTAATAGCCAACAAAAGACGTCGAGGTGCGCCGCATAGAAGAAAGGGTCATAATTATTCTGGCAGGTCCATCTCAGCAGCCAACACACGATTCAACTAAAGTTTTCTTTGCACATGCGCGACGGGGCGCAGCCGTTTACTGCCAGTCTAAACCTTGACTTGGTGGCGAGTCAGGCTGCGCCAGGACAGAGCTGATGCCCTAGGCGTGCACTGCAGCAGAATAGAGTACAGGCAGTCGCCTTACCCAGATACATGCCAAAATAGGTAATAATGGCTCGATACGTGGCTTTATTTTAGTTGGTAAATATCCCGATGTGCCGTTGACGTGCCTGGTACACATATCCTGTGCCCAAACCACATGTCTTGCCCGGCGTACGCGCGGATCGATGAATTCGACTTGCCACACTCCCGCGATATGTCCACGAGAGACATTACGCAGCCCCTATCGCATCATCGTGAGCTTGGAAATTCGTCAACGCTGGAGACCTGCCATTGGTGCTGCGGTCGCCTTGTTGCACCTTTTCTCCGACAGGAGCAGGGGAGTTTCTGTGAAGCGGACTCTCGAGAAGAAGATTCTTCCGCCTCCTGAGGGAATGTAAGCCAAGTCACCCAAGTAACCCAATGAGACGTGAGCTCAGTTGGCAGAATATCGAAAATCGTGATCAGGTGCCGACGTTATTAGGGTCCGCTTCTTCAATGACTACTATTACCATTACTGTACTTTGTTGGGCTACGCAGCGGAGGTTTGTCATCTTGGCTGCAACGGCCACATGCCAAAGACCTCGCGTAAATGGTTGGAGAACCGATAGACTTCGAGGACTGACGCATCACCCACGTCATCGCACGAGCCTGCAGTGGACCACGATATTCCCCCAACAAGATGGCAGATGCTTCTTGGCTTTGATGAAATCAATCCTTGCACTCGTTACAGGCAAGGGGTTAGTGCATTGCCCATCACATGCCAATGATGACGCGAAACATCAATCCAGTTGTCAGCTCTCGCAGCGCTGGGCCCTACTACCAGACTGGCCGTAATTGCTCCGCGCTCCCGTCTTCTCTGTCAAGAAGGGTTGGGGCTCTCCACCATTGTTACGACTCAGTCCCCTTATGAATGGCTCTCTGCAGCCTTATTAACGAGCCAAAAACACAGAGGTACAATCACATGTGCGCCCTATAACGCACCCCGTTCCTTTATGGGCCTGGCCTCCCCATTCTTTGCCACCTCTCCAGCCAGTTAAGCAATTTTAGCACCTCCTGTAGCGGCTGAGCCGACGCCAATGCCACACATCATTAGCTCCCCTAACCCCTTCCCCGCAGTGTCTGTGTTATTTTGCTGTCATTGTTTCCCCGGGCCTCCGTCTCAACGCGGCAGTCTCTGCAGGGCTGTCGCGCGGGGTGCCAAACCTTCGTCCTCGGCTGGAAATGGCAACTCGGCTGGCTCCCTTTATTAGTTGATGACCGCCCGCCCACACCATTTTCTTTCCTTTTTCTCTGGTAATTCTTTGACAATTCATTCTTTTGCTACTTCTTTTTTTTTTCCAAAAAGCTATATTTTACCGCTTCAAGATACAACGAAACATTAATTTCCAAACCACTGCAGCTGCAGACAATCCATCAACATGGGGCGCGCTCAAGAGCACAATCCCCATAACATGACTGCCGACTGGCAGTTCAAAGACCCGTCGACATGGAATGGCTACCAAAAATTCATTAGCTACATGGATATTTCGCCCATTATCCCTGGCAAGCCGCTGCCCGTCTTTCCCAAGACGGCCAAGATGCCCTTCCTGGCGCAGTGGTCTCAACATCTCTTCATCATCATCTACGCCACCATTCCTCTGCTGATGCACCAGGCCTACGTCTCGTGGACTGGCCGCCCGCTCGGCAAGATTGCTGTCTTCTTGCTTTACAACACCGCGTATACCGTCTCCGCCATTCGTGAGGTGCGCATGTTGCGCAGGCTCACTTACATTTATGGCTGTCTTGATGGTGATGTCTCTGACCGTGACGGCATTCCCAACACAGGTTCTGGCAAGATCATTGGTGAGATGCACAAGACGGCCGGCTTCCGACTCATTATGGCGTCGTGGATTGCCTATGAGCCCGGCCTGTCGCCTCTGGCTTTCTTCACCAAACCCGAGATTTGGGCACCTTTCCTCTTGAAGCTTGCCATCTACGGCGTCATCCTCGACTTCTTCTTCTACACCTACCACCGCGCTTGCCACGAGATCCCCTGGCTCTGGAAGTACCACCGCACCCATCATCTGAACAAGCACCCCACCGCTGTGCACTCGGGCTTCGCCGACGACGAGCAGGAGATTATTGAAATCATCATTGTGCCCTTCCTTACATATGCGACTCTGTGGGCCCTCGGTCTCAAGCTCAACTTTTACGAGTGGTGGTTCTGCTTCGAGTATGTCACCTACTCTGAGGTTTTCGGCCACAGCGGTCTGCGCGTCTATGGCAACGTGCCCTCGCCCATCACGCCTCTGCTTGCTTGGCTAGACATGGAGCTGGTGCTCGAGGATCACGACCTGCATCACCGCAGAGGTTGGAAGAAGAGCTTTAACTATGGCAAGCAGACGAGAGTCTGGGACCGTCTGTTCGGCACCTGCACTGACCGCATCGAGGCCAAGGCCGAGAATGTCGACTACAGCAAGTCAGTTAGGATGCCGCTTTTTTAAGGCAGGCGATATCAAAGCATATAATATGATAGAATGGCATAAAATGTCTGATTTAGCGATACCATGATACACTTAGATACAGAAATAGATATTCAAGTTCTACTCGCACAGAGCTATCCATACACTGTGACCCAAACGCTTCGAACATTAAATGGAAAGGGATAGTATAAGAAGAGGAAATTGAACTTTCTGAAGTTTGCAAACCAAACCACACACAGTACTGCAATCGTCATCTGGGCGAAAATGTCACAGATCTGAGATGGTGTTTCGCCCACCGCTCTCACCAGCCTATGCTGGAGACAACTAACAACCACACGATAACGGCGCAGTAGGCCATGCCCCAAACTAGAAAATCTTCAAACTCAAAATCGTAAATTATTTCCATTCGATTTATTCCCTCTGTCAAAGTCGCACAGACGTGGTTCCTAGCTTCACGTGACCCCAGCTGGTTGTAGCGGCCGCCTAGCTCATCTGACCGCAGCAAGCCGATCACGCCCGAAATCCAAAAGCCACCAGTGGAATTCCCATTACGAATTGCTTTGCCCACCTCAATCTCTCTCCATCTCTCCCTCTCCCGCACCCAGCAGCAGAACAAACCAATCCTTCCCCCGCGCGTCTCCCATCCACAGCTACCGTACTCCTCTTCGCATGATGGGACTGCTGCTGGCGCCATGAACCCCGGCCGCAGCAACACCCCGACGCCCAGCCTCGGAGGCAGTTTGGCGGATGCCCTACTGGCGAGGAAGAATGCTATGCAGAAGCGAGAGCAAGATGAAGACTGGTAGACGGGAGATTTCTGGTTGTCTTTTTTTCTTTTGTCTTGCCACGTCCTGATGATTGATAATGCTTTTTGTATGTAGATGACAGAGTTACTCTGTTTCTTTTTTTCTAGGAAGAAAAAAATCTGGTATTTGGAAAACGTGAAAGAAATTGATAGATGAAAAGCGAACGGAAAAGGGTAGGCAGTCATAGATGGTTATGGACTCGTCTTGCGCTGGTACGTTGAACTGGAAATGTCTGTTTCGCCCGTGACACAAAAAAAGGAAGAAACAAAATGAAAATAGCACGAGTGGATTGAAAGATGATTTGAACCACTTTCTTATTGATATATTACTTTGATGCCTGCCAGGAAACTTGTTGCTGTTGACATGTAAATGCACGAGAAAACTCCATCAACCCACGCCCATTCTCATATGCTTTTTGCAACTCCTCTATACGCCTAATATTGATACATGGATCCAACTCCGTTTTTTGTCCTATCGACAAGACTTTTATACACTTATTCTTCACTGTTTGCTTTTGCCGCCTTTCTCCGTCGCAACAGCTCTCCTAGAGGAACGTCCTCGTCCTCGTCATCTGGCCTCATCGTGTAGTCGTAATCCACCTCGTCCTCGTCGACGCCAAAGTCTGCCAGCTTCTCGCCGTCGCCGTCGGCCCACTCGTCGCCTTCATCGCCCTCCTCGTAGTCCGAGTACCGGTCGACCTCTTCGTAGTCGTCCACGACGGTGCCGGGCCCGCCGTTTTCTTCCTCGAGCTCGGCGAGGAGGGCCTTGCGCTGCCGCTTCAGGTCCCGCTCCTGCCGTTCCTGAAAGGCCTTCTTGCGCTCGTCGGCGGTCTGGTCGAGCTCGCGCAGCTCGTTGGCAAAGTCGCGCTTCGCGCCGGGCACCTGCTGACGGGNCGGCGCGCCGAATCTTTTCGGGGTCCGGCGGCGGCCACATGCCCTCCTTTCGGTTGAAGCCGTTCTCCTCCCAGGTCCAGCCCACTGTTCCCTTGCCGGGCTGCGACACGCGCGGGTGGCCGGCGAAGGGGAACAGCCACAGGAAGAAGAGCTTGGTTCCCATGGCCTGCGACATGTTGGCGAAGAAGCCAATGTCGTAGGGGAACTCGATTTTCTCAAATCGAATCTTCTCGCCGTCGGGTCCGACTATATCCCACCAATCTCGGCCGCCACGTGCCCCGATCGCCTCGTGTCGCTCTGCCTCCCACATCTCGATCATGGTCTGGTTAATGACCCAGCTGCGGATAGTCGTCACCAGCATGATGAACAGCGCCAGAGACGTGACCATGTATATCAAACCCACCAAGGACAGCGAAATCAGCGTTGCGACGCTGGGACCCAGGTACGACGGCATGAAGCGATTCTCCCACAGCTTGGCAACGCGCTGCCACAGCAGGTAGCCCAACATGAGCAGCGACAAGTTGGTATATACAAGAAATCGTAGGAAGTGCGGGAACGTCGTCATGGACACGCAGTTGGCCGTCCAGGGGCAATGGTGGTCCATCCGCGGTATGCATCGCTTGCAATGGCGGCAGTGGTGCGAGCGCGGGGGCTTCGGCGCCGCGCACTTGTTGCACCACCTGCCCTTGGCCTCGATGACCTTTTCGGGGAACTTGTACCGGCCGGGATCGACCATGCAAGTCCTGGCGTACGTGAACCAGAGCGTGAGCAGCAGGATGTTGAAGACAATCGTTTCGGTGCGGGAGGGAGGGCCGGGCTCGAGGAACTCGTTGTCGAAGATGTACTGCGAGAAGTAGCCGAGGAAGCCGATCAGCAGGCAGACGCCCGGGATGGCAACCTTTTTCACGATGCCGGCATCCCCAATGCCCGCCATGGTGAAATTATCAGCTGAGGCGCGGGGCTGCGAATGCGTATTTGATCCCTTTTTGTTGAAGGGGCAAAGCTTCGGCGGAGCTATGGGGTAGCGGCGGCGGCACGTCCGGCAGTGACGCAGGTGCTTTTTCCTTGGGGGAAGGGCGGCGGGCAGGGATTACCTAACACCCCTGAACTGAGATCTCAAACTCAAGACTGTTTCCATCAAATATCTCGACACTGTGGCGCGCGACTTGAATTTTGGGCTCAATTAACTTGTCATTTGGCAGTTTATGGGATCTTTCGCGCCATGAGCACTCCAGGTCGTCATCAGCAGCCCTTGTGAAGCCTCTGCGCCGATCCGCCATGGAACCGTTCAGGCTGGTGCACATAGCGCCACTGAGGTTTGATATGCTCCAAATTCTTTAGTTTCGAGTTGCAAGACTGACTGCTTCCATCAGTACGCTGTTACTTCTCTGGTACTTTTCTCGTGTTTGGGACAAACATTCGCTGCCTAGTACGATCGTTACCTCGCTGTATGGAGCGCATTTGCTAACTGCCCATCTTACAGGCCGACCCCAACTCTCAGCAATTTTACTTTTGCTCTTTTCATCTGCATGCTGCTACGCTGTCACTCATTTTATGAAAACAAAACCTCGAGTAGAGGCTCTGTTCAACGTTCATCGCGGCCGCAATAAATCAGCGTCAGTTCTGGACGGCGACGAAGACTCTTCGCGCAACGGCTTGGAAGAGACGCGGCCCAGTCGCCCAGGAAGATGGGGCTTGGTCGTCCTAGTTTTTGCTCTTGCGACGCGTATTGAGCTGTTTCTTTTTGTTCAGACTCAAAGGCAATGTAGTTCATTTGGCTTCGAGGTAAGCGACGCGACTCATTCACCTGTGACAAGAACTATCTAATCAGCTGGCAACAGTATTGGCTCTGGCCGGCTCTCGTTGTTTACCAGTACATCTCCTCACGAGAGAAGCTTCAAGATGCCAAATATGGAGACTCTGAGGATCCATGGCATAGTGAGCTAGATGATTGGATGAAATGGCTGGAGGGCGACCGGATGCGCCACTTCTCCCATTTTCTGTTCGCGTTCCTCGTTGCGATAGCGGCCAAAAGTGCAGCGAATCAATTCGCACCGTCCTCATACATGTGCATCCCATCAATTGATAGTCCATCCTTGATATCGTATGCGCAGACAGCGATGCTGTTGTTGGATATTGCAATCGCGATACTGTCCTGGCAGCAGTTGGTTTGGGGAAAGCATATGAGAGATCGCATCCAAAACATCTCCAAGGTTTTCGGACTAACCGCCGTGTCTCTTTTCATATTCGATACACTTCGGTCTTCTTGGGCAGCTTCGCAAACCAATGGCGGCGACGTTCCGCTCAGCTACAGCTACGATATGATCATCGATGGCATCGCATTGTCCGGACTGGTCATTTTTGCTTCGCTATGGATATGCGATACGAATCTGACCGCGCCAATTGGTATTTCAAGCGCTCTCGCGGCTCTTGGGCAGGCAAGTGCGAATGCAAATCGCTACGGTGAATGGGACAGCCTTTTTCGGGTTCCCGTTCTGCTCCCGTTGTTTGTTATCACAACAGCTACGATAGCTTTCACATATTCACAGCACCTAAAGAGCGTTGTTCATATTCCGCGTGGATTATTCAACTGGCTCATCTTTTTATTCGCGTTTGCAGCCACTCTACATGCTCTTTTCGCAACAGTACCTTTGTATGACCTTCGACACCCCATCAACCAGTTACTCTACGACGCCGAGATTGAATACAGGCACTGGCTTGTCAAGGCTTCTACTAGCAGTACCTCCAGCACCGCTGTCAGAATCTATGAAGATCGACATAATTATCGCAAGGCGCCTCCGCAGTTCAAAGAGTGGTATGCGCAGCTACGTCGCACTAAGATTCGAGACAACTTCCCACAAATTGACGAGGACTTGGAGCCTTTCTGGCATATCACTCCGAAACAGCTACGTGAAGCTGTGGAAGAGGCCTCCCGGCTTCCCGGCGTCGCAACACTCGTCATCAAAAACGGCGAAGCATCCATTGGGCGCAATGATGAGGGCGACCTGGGTACGCCGGCGGCCCTCACGCGACTGGTGCAAATGGCCAACAACTTTTCGTCGCACCTTCCTGATATGACTCTTCCCATTAATTTATCCCGTTCCCCCCGGATTTTGCCAAGGTGGGAGCAACGGTGGTCATACAGCCGCGCGTCAGAAGATGCCGCCGTTGCTGATGTCATATCCGGGAGATCTGTCCGCCAAGCCGAGATGTCAGCAGCGCACGAGTCACATAGCGACCAGCAGGTGACGGTAGAAGAGAGGGGAACCGGAATGCTGGGGAATAAGAATAGCATGACGGCAAGCGAATTTCGGGCTATGCTCCGACAAGCCTGCCCACCGAATTCCGCCTCGCGCGCGAATCCCTACTGGGACACGGCCGGGTTTTGCAGGCGCTGCGCGAAGGGTCACTCGACCCTGCAGCTCATGTCAGATTGGGAACAATCGCTGGAATCTCTGTGCTCTCAACCTGATCTCAAGAACCTACACGGATTCTACCTCTCGGCACCTGACGTGAGACCAGTGCAGAAGCTGTTACCCCTCTTCAGCCTCTCCAAGACCGCGCATTTTTCAGACATTTTACTGCCGTTGTGGCCTGAAGACACAGCTCCGGCTCCAGCTGAGGCGGGGGAGGGTGTCCCAGATAAGCCATTCTTGGACCGATCTGACAACATATCCTGGTCAGGCTCCATAGGTCAGAATTCTATTACGCCAGAATATCTACGTGGAAACCACAAGCTGCGCCTGCTGAACCAGCTGACCAAGCCGCACCCAACAGACCATACCACACTGGTTAAGCCAGTTTTGGTGAACGACGCTCGAGCGTGGCTGTATGCCAAGCGTCCAACGGCGGCGGTGAACAGCAAACTCCCCCTCGATGTTGGCATCTCAGATTATACGGCATGCACAGGCCAGAACTGTGACATCGTAAAGCAGCTCTTTGGCGATGACTATCACCGCCAAGTTGGCCCCGGTGGCAGTGCGCCGCCCCTGGCCGACGACAGCAAGATCGTCCTGTTTCTAGACGACGACGATGGGCCTGCGAGGGGCCTGCTGCAGGCGCTGCGCACTGAGACGATGCCCATCATCTCCACCATCTTCAAGACGTGGTATACATCACGCCTTAAACCTTGGGTGCATTTCGCGCCGCTGGATGTGCGGTACCAGGCGCTCCACACCACGCTCTCGTACTTCACTGTGCTCGAGGACCGGAGGGAGAGCGGCGTGATGGACTCCAAGGGCATAGCGCAGCAGGGCAAGTTTTGGGCCAAGGAGGCGTTACGGGAGCGCGACCAAGAACTTTACTTTTCTCGCCTCCTCATGGAATGGGCCAGGCTCATCGACGATAAGCGCGACGAGATTGGTGTAAGTACTTCGGCGGCTCCGGCGAAGCATTAGCCTGGCGGTAGAGGTAGATCGATCTGAGATTTACGCAAAACAAAAATGTAAATAGAAAGAATAGAAAAAACGGGCATCAGGCCTGCGTAGTGGGAAAATAGAAACTCGACTTAGTTTTGCCTCTCCTGAGGCGCTGGCAAAAGGGCTCTGTGCGCTTCTTCTCTCCCCCTAGATTGCTCCGACAGCCGTGATCCAAGCCCTGTGTATTTTTAGAGTTGTCGCGGAAGCTGTCTGCGACTCTGGCAGGAACCTCCGTGCTTCAGGGATGCGGTAGCAACGCGAAAGGTAACTCTGTGTTAATAATAGCAGCACTTGACAGCGGACAAAAATAACACAAAACAGAACAACAAACACGGGCAAGGTTTTTTAACAGGGTTTTTACCAGCCAGCTGAGGTATCAAGGCGACAGTGGCTTGCAATTATCACCTTTTTTTTGGCTCAGGCCAATGCGGTGTGCAAGTAAACCCTGCCGGGATCAACGACGGCGATTGCCAAGCTTGGCACGGGGGCAAGCTGGACTGAGGCGAGAAGGGGGTTTTGTTTTTCTCCTCCCGACAAGCCATGGAACAATGACAAGGTGCGTGCCATGATATTCCATGGCGGCTTCTTCCAACTGAGGATGTGGTGGGGGACGGCTCGGGAGCGCCACGTGGGTACTACGATAGCCCATCCCTGCCGTGGGCTAACTAAACCCAAGCCGCAGGCTGCATTAGGATACTGTTCCGTAATTAGCACAAGTTGCTGAAAGCTGAACACATGGCACTGATAGGCTGTTTATTCGGAACTTGGGCGACCGAGTGACTCCTGGGCGGGTAGCTGGCGGTGTGTGAGAGGGAGGCAACTGGTGGTGTGTGTGCCAGCCTCCAGGAAACAGCCCTTCCACACTTCCAGCTAATTCTCGTGGCAAGTTCTTTTAGGGGTGGGTGCAACAGATAGGATTGGACGCTGTGTGGAGTGGCGTTGATGCCCAAGTCAGGGCCTGCGGACTTTGCCCATCATTTTACGAAGCTGGATTAGCAACCAGGTTAAGCTGCCAGCCGAAACCGAACCATGTGGACAAGGAACAACTTGGATGAACGAACTGGGTGGCCTGGCTGGCATCAAGGCAGCCCGGGTGTCAACCGAATCAGGTATACGGCGGCGTGTGACAAGGTGCCGCAATGGCAGCTGGCTGCCTCATCTCACGTCACAGGGATGACGGTAGGTGCGCAAGCATTGGCATCTTGGAAACAACGAGTCGCAGGGCTTCGGTGTAGTAGATCCAGCAAGCACGGTATCGGGGCGATGGGGAGAGCAGCGTGCTGCAATGCCAATGCACGCAATTTCTCGTCCCTCCCGCTGTTTGCCATTACTGGTTATCCAAAGCGCACTGGGCCCGGTTCCTTCGGTTGGTGTCAGACGAAACGACCGGTCTGGGGGACTTGGGGGCGTATCACAGGTGCTCGAGAAGCGACCGCACTAGGGCGAATTCCGGGCGTGGCCCCCCCCACCAAAGTACAACGCAACGCGGCGAGCCTCTCTGGGTGAAACAGTCCACGCGTCAAACCGGGTGCTTGTAAATGGTTGCTCAGTCGTGCGCAGAAGCCACGGCGTGGAAGGCTTTTGCAGCAGAGCGGCGGCGGGACACCATCGGCCGAGCATCGGCCAGCCTAATTCAGGAATTCGATAGGTTGAGGAACACTGGGTCGGTGCGTAGAATCCAAGGTGACAGAAATAGGAAAACTAAAGGCTCGGCGAGCCGGACACACTGGTGAGGACAGAACCCCAGTAGCGACAACCATAACTACTTTTAGTTGAAGCAGGTACACAGCTCAGGGGGTCCAGCGAAGGCGAGAGAGCTGTGGGGAGAGCTGGAAGCTTGATTAGTATCGCGCGGGCATAGCCTCGGGCCAATTCTCCTCCAGCACGGGGTACGTCCTTGTTCAGAGTGCTGCCGTGGGACGGTCGGTATTGTCTGCATGGCACAAGCACGCGCATGCGCGACGGTAACTGCAGATACTTGGCTTCACAAGGGTGCCATCGGGGTAAAGATACAAGATGATGCGCTCAGAGGATGATTGGCCAGCCAGGGGTGCGGAACACCTGCCCGTAACGATACTTATTATGGAGTCGGTAGAGCTAGAAAATGCGAAGGGTGTTGGTGGTGTCTCTTGTCGCCATGTGGCTGCCCGTGGCGGAGTTGGCTTGTCCTGCAATCCCACAATGCAACAAGTCTAGGCGGAGCAAGGTACGAAACTATTGGAGACGGCAAACTCAAAAGGTCTCGAAAGAAGAGAAGCCAGGTGGAGCGACGACCCTCGCACTCAATGCAATAGCACCGGCGAATCTCGGTCAAAAGTTGGTGAATGGTCAAGTAGGGGGGGNTGGTATCCGAAGATGGAGAGAGCCCATCAATTTGGGGCGGGGTATGGACATTGTGAGCGGCATGGTGATGGCTAATGACGAGGCGCATTTGGCAAGCCTGAATTGACGCCTTCGGGTAATTTAATTTGAGAGCAGTCAGTTTCTTGTACCATCAAGGATTCGCCCAGACCCAGAGGTTATTGCCGGCAAGGATTGCCAGCCGTGAGAGAGAAACGGCGCCAAGGCGGTTCCAAAACTTTTGTACGCCACAGCTGCAACCGCCCATCTTTCAGAAGTCTGCGACTGGCTGCCACGTTTTGTGACGAGGCTCTCGTTCACGTTGAGCTGGGGATGTTGGAGGTGTGCGTCCACCGAATACCCTATACATGTGTGCTCGGACGGGGATTTTCGGCACTTGGTACGATGACAAGGTATGGGCTAGTCGGTCACTACTCTTTAAATCCGTCTCAAGATTGATGTCGAAGGAGACAAGTATTTCTGTATTCTGGGGCCCGGGTACGTGCAGCATCGTTGGTAAGTGAAAGTGCTGAAGCAAGCTGAGGTTGGCCGACTCCCAGAGTGAGACATATAACGTGGCGGCCAAATTAGGAAGGAACACTTTTTTTNCAGGCTCCTTCTCCTTCCAAGATTGCAGAATGCAGTAGTCAAAACACCAGCCGCAGCCTCAAATAAACAAGAGCCATAGACGAACGCCTCTTCCATCAACCGTGGAGCGGACCAAATCAAAGCCGGGCACAAGGTCCACGCGACTTCCGCAGCAGCACGACCCTTGCGGCGGCATCCAGAGGACTCATGCATGGCCGTGTCCTATTCTCCGTTCTAAGGAGCCTGCATATTGCGCCGATGGGGCTGCCACGATGCTTGAGATCTACGACGGCGCAGCTGGCCGAGTCTGCAACAAGGTGCCAGGTTGCAAAATGAGCGGCATCACTGCAGCAGCCCTCATGCAGGAATCGCCGCACCGCGCATCTTCCAGACACTCGCAGCCCCAGGCTCTCTGCATGGCACCACGCTAGTCTTGTCTAGCCTTCCCCTAGCCTTCCCCTAGCCTTCCATGGCCACGCTATGCCACGCCAGAAGCATGAGCAAGGATGAGCTAGAACCCGCCTCCAGCTTTGCCTGCCACTTGACAAGAGCGATTGGTTCCCGGCAGCGCTACAACGGCCCAGGGAAAGCGCCGAGAGCTCCTTGGCATTCCGTCATGGCCGTGACCCTGTGAGCCGCGTTCTGCAGCCTGCTAATCTCGAAGGGGGAGGGAAGCCTGTTCTTTGATGCAATACCTGTACCTGCTGCTGAACACCAAGCAGGAAGGGGAGGGGTGCCTCGATGGACTCCAGTCTCCAGCTACGCCTCCCAGCACCTGAGCCACATGGCATGGGGCAGGGCGTCCATTCCGCCGCCGGCAGTGAGGGTCTGCCATGCCCCGTCACTGATGAGCCCGGCTTGCTGGTCACGGTCACATCTACCCGCTTCGCGCTGACTGACTGACTGACTGACTGACACTTGACGTATCAGTAATTGAGACTCAGCACACAGGGAACAACCCTCGAGTACGGGCTTCAATCCGAATCCCGTTTCTCACCACCTCGCTATCTGATGGGACAAAAAAAGAAAACTTCCATCAGCCGCGAAGGCATTGCCGGCGCAGCAGGAAGAGAGTGCCCAGAGGCACGCCCGCTAATAACAAACATGGCAGCCCTGTCTGTTCCTGGCCTGAGCTGGACCTAAAACACCTTAGCAGAGTCAACCCACGGTCCGCCGCGCATCCCCGACCGACCCCAAGTCGTAGCCGTTACCCTAGATTCCCGACCAAACCCGTTTCTTTGGGCTGGTGCTCCAACCAAACCTAGCCACGGACCAGTAGACAAGCAAAGCAGTCAACCGAGCCAGGGAAGCCAACCCAAAGAGGGAACGGGACACCCATTCACTCACTGACTAGCCACCGCGGCCGCCACGCACGCCTAAGCCAGTATGTCACCCCAGGATGCCTATGCTTGCCTTTCCCCTCCCAGTCAGGGCGTTTTGACGAGTAACTTTCTCTCGCGTTGATTACAGGAACCAAGCTAACGCAGCCCTGGTAAGTGGTGGACTGTGGTGTATGCAGCCATGCACCCATACACACCCCCATCCAACACAGCTTTCTTTTGTAGAGGTGGTAGGGTAGTCGTACGTGGGGACCTTTTCCAGAGGCAGGTATTACCTACATGGCGTATTACAGCCAGACCGCCCGACCCCATCAGAATGGAACTGGAGTTCCCCGTTTTCAGGTGTAATCCATACATGCCATGCCATAGCCTCCCGAGGTCTGTACTTGTGCCGCCGCCTGCGACTCCCGGCTGGCCCTTACAAAGCGCCCTGCTTGGCTTTGTGGCTAGGTCACAGTCGCTGTTGCTGACCAGGCCAAGCTGCGCCGTTGCCTTCTTACAAGCTGGCACGTCCAAGTCGACGGCGACGCTTTGCCAATGCAAAAACAGTTCGACTACACAAACACACGCCAGCAGCTGTCGCACACAAACACTAGCATCCGTGTGTGCTTCTTACCCTTTTCGATCTCGTCCCTCGGCTCCCTGCTTTTACCCATTACAACCATCACCCCATTCGGCCAGCCTCCCACTCGTGCTCCTCCTACCGTTTGGCCTGGAGCTTCTTCTCAAACAAGCCCGGGAGCCACTCCACCAGACAGCTTGCCCAAAAAAGTAATGCTCTCGGCGGACAACATATTTGTCCTCCACTCCTCGCCATTCTAGCTTCGCTCATACCATTCCTTCATCTCTCTCGTTTGTTTGCCATCTCACCTGTCTACCGGAAACTGACGGTCTATTTCGTCCAACGCCGGCCACGCCCCTAACCTCCCTGACCAAGGTTATAGCAAGTCACCTCGACTAGGACCTGCTCCTGAAGTGGTGCAACTGATCTATACCTTGCAGCAATCCTCTCGGGATATTGCCCCATAGATCGGATTTCTTGAAAGAACCTGTCCCTTTTATCCCATTTCGCCCCATTTTCTGTGGCTTGTCATTTCTGCCACCATTTGCTGCTGAATAGTTGGCATTCGGTTACCATTTGGTGGATGCTGGTGGGGTGTCCGGGCATTACCATCCACATTGGAGACGCGCCACCCTCTGCCAGAGCCGGAAGCTGCTACAATAGTCCGTCTAGTACTATATCGGGCCCAGCTCTGGTCTTTCTCGTTCATTGTTCAGGTACCAGATTCAACTCGCGCGCGCGAGTTCAGGACCACCCTCGCCGCAACAAACTCCCGGGATAGATCTTCAACCATCTAGTCGCCCGTCAGCACTTCTTTTCTATAATACCAAACGATACTGAATACAACTTGGATCACCACTTCATGATTAGAGCACCGAGCTGCTCATTCAAATACCTGAATTCTGAAGATTTCGGACCCATTCGCAAAATTCGTCAATCTAACAATCATGGGCCGCTGACACCACGCGACTCGCTGTTGCCTCTCGACGCCATGAAATCGATTCACAGTATCTCTGAGTCTCCAACTGGACGTTCCATGGTCAAACAACCAGAGATGAACCCCATGGAACCTCGAACAACGGAAACGCATTCTCAGTCGCGTGCTGCGATGGACCCGGGAGCTTCCATATCACCTACCTCCCATCCTGCTATGCTGTCGCACCACGACGAAGCCACTCCTCGGTATCATCATCATCGGCCTTCAACACCTTCCACAAGCTCAGTTCACCTTCTACATTATGCAACTTCCACAACTCCACTGCGAAACGACACTGCCTCTTCCGTATCAACACAGGCCACCGCGGCCACCCTGGCCTCCTCCGAGACCAACACAACATCGTACAGTGCCGACACCTCCCCCAGCTTGCACCAGTCCATTTTCTCCATAAAAGACGGATCCGACGTCTCTAACAACCGACGCGCCAGTAGGAGACGTACCGGTCCTCTTTCACAACAATCACGAGAGCGGGCTGCGTTGATTCGGAAACTTGGCGCTTGTCCCGACTGCCGCCGTCGGCGAGTAGCCGTAAGTAACAGTACATCAGGTTTCGTCGGCATGACGGGTTCTAAAATAGAGCCGAGTGCTGAGTGTTGCCATACATAATACTGACTTATCTTCTTCATAGTGCCACCCAAGTCACCATGACATGACGTGGGAGGATGTCGTCAACAAATTTCATCGATCACATAGCCCTACGATGCAAGATGGTGCACCGTCATCCATGCCAGCTGGAGGGTCGACAAGCCCGGTGGCAACCATGAGAGACCCGCAGGCAATATTTGCATCGGATACACAAGATATGGATATTGACCCGGGGCCGGGGCCGGGACCCTCTACAGCACACCACCATGCCCGGCTGTCTCTAAGCGATCCTCGAATACGGACGCCTTTGCCATCTGGCCCCAGACTCGAAAAATCTCTATCACTTCCTGGCATCGAATCATTTCGAAACGACCTTCAGACTACAGCAAACAGAATGCTCTCTGCTCCGAATCGCGGTCGATACTTGGAGGCTCGAGCCCTATTGTTGGTGTGGCAAGACGATGACGATGCTGCAAGTGTACATGCGGCAACCAGAGAGCTGGCCGATGTGTTTGAGAAGCATTATCGATTTGCGTTCCAGGTTCAAACCATACCTACGACTGAAGCCGGACTTGCCAAAGACACATGGAGATGGCTGTCAAGGACGCTGGACAGATTTGCGGATGAAGATGACCGACGTGAAGTGCTGAAGATAGTGTACTATGCCGGTTATACATTTCTTGACGAAAATAGAGAAATGTGTCTTGCCAGGTACATTTTCTCCAAAACAAACCCGAGTTTCCTGTGCTAATTTTCTGTAGCTCCCGAAATCCACAAAGGGCGTCGGTAGTACGCTGGAGTACCCTGCAGCAGCCACTGGAACAAGCATCATCTGATGTGCTGGTAATTATGGATGCCGCTTTTTACCCATGCTCCAGAATACTTCGAAAAAACGGTGTAATGGAGATTTTAGCAGCATCCATTTCGGAGGACCACACATCATCACTTGGTCGATGCACGTTTACAAAAGCATTAGCTGAGCAGCTCAGGATACGTGCCGGTCGCGCAAAACCGCTATCAGTGACTGAGCTACATGCTATTTTGCTGAGCGCGTACCCAAAGCTTGTGCAAGACCGTCATCCTGAACGCGAAACCCTTATAAGCTTCCCGACCCCCTTTCATATGATGGTCAGCGGCAACTCGAGGCTGCCGTCCGTCTTCCTGAGTCCTATGCATCAGCATAGCCCCCATCGGAGCAGCTTTTCATTTGATAATATGCCACAAATCAGTCTCAATGTACGACTAACGGATGAAAATGTTGATGTTGACAGCTGGAACGAATGGCTACGTCTCATTCCGGAGACAGCCAGGGACATCCGAGTGGATGGCCCATTCAGAGCTGCTTTTAGATGATATCCATATATACTGGCGACGACGACAACGATACCATACCCCTTGCATAGTGCTTTTCTTTTCGTTTTTCGACGTTGTTATTTGTTTTCGGTCGGGTTGCACGACTTACAATGTATAGTTATTTTTTTTCTACATATTATGTTTGGGATAGCGCGCGAAATCCTCGCGTCATTGGGCTACTTGGGGAAATATGGCGAGCAAATTTGTTGTACGATGCAAACACACTGTCTGTGCAGTGAGTCTATGATCCATGGTGACCTGCATTAGCGATTGGATTGTTTCAAATGCAGAGTGCGATGTACATGTATGTTGAGGGCAAAGGACAAGGCGGTGTGACGTGCGGACATTAACGCGGGTCAATGTTTAGCTTGCCGCATGTCGCAAGGAAAGACATCTCAGTGCCGATGTAGAATTATATAGACAGTGCTATATAACAAATACATCATGAAAACAAGCTGTTGCCAGTATCATAGTAAGATACTTTTATGAGCAGGGGTCTCCAGCGCGGACCCCAGATCGGCTGCCGCCGTGCGCGATGCCAATGCGGCACCGTGCATGTGAGTAGACAGTTGAATGAGAAAATAAATTTCAAAGCCACCTTTCATGCGCCAAAATAAATGAAATCGCGTATTAAATACACTTCCCAAGGTCACTGATACATTTCAATTGCAGCGTTGAAGAAGTGGGCCTCCCGTGGTTGCCGAGCAACGGAAGCTAAACACGCCCGATTCGGGTGACAACAAAGACAAAGCTAATGGGGCCAGCTGCACGGGGCCAAGCACGCTTCCTTGATCACGCATCACGAGCAGCATGTACTCGTAAACATCTTTTCTTGGATTCTTGCGTTGCTTTTGTTTCTGCTTTTCTGCATACTGACCTAATCATCATCAATAGCATTGTACGCGTCAGAGTACATTTGCTATCAACAACAATGGATTCGCCGCCCAAGCGAATGACGCGGGCTCGAGCTGCGGCCAAGGCCAATACGTCGACCGTGAAAACGACCAAGATTGTCACCGCTGCTGCAAGAGCCAAAGCGGCAGGCTCTTCCACAGCCACAACTTCTACGACAAGCACGACGACCAAGAGAAAGACGCGCGCAGATGAGAGCGAAGACGAGGACAAAGAGGCCTCGGCGGCGGCGGCGGTGGGCGGTGCTGGATTTTCTCTTCTCGAGCCAGGCCAGAGGCGAGCAGCTGCTCCTCCGCGACAATGCGGCCACCACGTCCGCCTCCCGGACGCGGACTTCCTCAGTATCGTTGATTGGGACGTAAATTGTGCGTGATTTGCCATTTGCGCAAATTGGCGCAAGCCGTTTAATGAGTTGTGGTTGTCTGCCGTCAGAACCAGACGGGTGCCTCGGTGCCATGGGTACGACTCGCCCACGAGTCGCGCCGCTCCGGTCGCATTCGGTGTGAAGACGACTGTGTACTCATCCGGGCTCGCAGAAAAGTACTGTAACACTCTCTCCCTCGCTTCGTCTACTAGCTCTGTCGCCGCCCGGCTCGTCGGATTGCTCGAGTGTGGGTTACCGAACGTCGCATGCTTAAACCGCTCGCAGTGGGCTCTGTGCTGCGCGCTGGCGGCCAATCCAGCGCCGGTGTAGTCAAGATAGACGTGGTTTTGCTGGTCGAGAAAAGAATATTCCGTAGTTCGCAACTCATCAAGAAAAGTTGTAGACGCGTACTCGGGATATCGCTCGATGAGTGCCTTGTCGACCAAGGTTCGGTCGATCGGGGAGCCTTGCTTGTCCATATTTGATTCAATATTGAAATGGATCAAATTAAAACGTAAAATCTGACGCTATATTTGAGAAACCCAGTGATAAGCAATGGCCAAGTGTCGTCGCGAACCTTCAACCACTTACACCTGCAGATGTCTCGGGTAGCGGCTTGGTCAACCCGTCTGTCGAAATTTCATCTATGGTAGTTTACATACACATTTTATCATACCAATTGAAGAGATTGATTCAGGCTCGGTACTTGGGCCACGGGGGTCACCGCTGCAGGCCCGCTGAGTGGCAACCTGCAGTGCAATTTGTGGCTTGCAGGCGGACCGAGCCTCTCTCTCACCCATGTCCAGCTGCCGTGCGTGATGGAGACTGCGGATTCTGACAAAAATCTCCTTGCCTATCAGAATAGAGGGGCATGGCGGCCGGACTTTTCCAAGGTGGGTGTTATTCTTATATCTTGGCTCTCTCGTGACGCACTACAGTCTGGAACAGAGGGAAGAGACAACGGCGAGACGGCTTAATCCACCTTCACATGGGAACCAACCTGTGTCAGTAGACAAACGTCACATCGGAAAGAAGGGCACAAGTGGGTGGGACTGGAGAGATATTGTGGAATCTTTTCATTCCCATTCCATTTCTAATTCATGTGAAAGTAATTTTTTAAGCTACCGAAAATAGACGTTAACCCCCAGACTCAAAGCTGCCAGACCCAAACAGGCATCACAGCCCCAAAACATGGGGGGCTCCCCTTCTTCTTTCCCACCAAGAAGACTGAGAAAAGATTGTAGCAGACGCAAGCGACCAAAGACGAACAAAGTCCAAGCAAAAAGCAGGCAATACATTCCCCAAGAAGCCTTGGCGAAGAAAGAAACCCTTTGTGTGCGGCGCACGGAGGGGCAGAAGATTGGAACGAATTCGGTCGACAATTGTGAACTGCCGGCAGGCGCGCGGATGCGCACCAACCTTTACCTGTAGCGCCAGAGGGACAGGGTGTTGTGGCGCTTCCAGGTCTTTCTGCGGCCAGCACGGGTCTTGTTGTAGCGGTGACCCTTGTTGAGACCACGGGAGGCCTTG